>JASCZW010003087.1:0-26642 GCA_034211315.2 Aedes japonicus
GTAAGTCAAAAGGTTTTTGAACAGCCATGAAAATCAATTTAGTAAGGTAGTTTAATGTTATTGTGTTGTGCAGTGTGTTGTTTTTTGTGATGAATGTGTGAATCCCAACGGCCACAAATTCCCGTTTTCTTGATCTCTGATAAGTATTTTTTGGAATTTGGTTGTTAATTTCTACAGTTTCTGTTACATTACGTTTCTAACGGTTTGTGATATGTCTTAAAATTTATATGTTGTTCAAGTTTATGAAGTGTTTTTCGTTGAACATGTGTTCAGCTACTTTTGATTTGAAATTGTGGATGAGTCTTTTGTTGGTATCTTTGTTTGTTTTAGTGATTTCTGCGGTATGTTTTTTGAAGCAAGTTTTTAAATTACGTTTGGTTTGTTCTGAGTAACTAGAAATTAGAAGAAGAATTAGTATCTTCCATTTAATTCCAACTACCTTTGCTTATCTTCGACAGATACGCGTATTTCGTCTACAATGTGCAGACTTCTTCAGTGTCTCGTACTAAGTAAGTTGAGTTATTAGTACAAGACACTGAAGAAGTCTGCACAGCTGGGCGAGGTGGAATTTTTCCAGCATTGCTTCAGTAGGGAAAAGATTTGCTTACTCCTTTGCTGACTGAGTTATTTAGAGTTAGTGTTACTCTGATTTTTATACCAAAAGCTTGGAGAATGGTTCGAATAGTCTTTATTGAAAATTGGAAAAAAGAGATAAAATGAATCCTTAAGCCTTTAGACCTATCAGTCCTTGCTCTTTTCTATCAAAGACAATGAAATAAATTGTGGACGACTTTATTAACTAGAAATGAGAAGAAAAATTCTTCAGTGTCGTGTAATAATAACGCGACTGTGTTATTAGTACACGGAACTAAAGAAGTCTGCACATTGCAGACGAAAAACGAGTATCTGTCAAGATAAGCAAAGGTAGCTGGAATTAAATGGAAAATAATAATTTGTCTTCTCACTTCTAGTTACAGGTATTCCACTAAATAGCTCAAACTTTCTAGACTTTATTAAGTCAACAAGCTTGATAGCGTCTCCCTTGAGCAAAACCAATTTGCCTACAAATCAGGAACATCTTCAATAACGGCGCTAGTTAATAAAATCGAGAACTTGCTTCAAGCCAAAGTATTTCTGCTGACCTTGAAGGTGCGCAACTAACTATTAGATCGATTAAGGGCTGTCTTCAAGAAGGAGTCCTATCGCCCTTATGTTGGGCCTTCGTAGTAGACGAACTCCTTGAAAGACTAGCATAGCTAGGGTACAAGGTGATTGGCTTTACTGACAATTTAGCTATAATAGTTCGTGGGAAGTTTGGTGACACTATTAAAGGGTATACGGATTAAAATTGCAACACATACAAAGATTCGGCAAAATTCGCCCGTACAACTAAAAATTTTCAAACTTTCAGGGAGTAAAACATAACATGTTATGTATATTCTCCCATGTTTGTTTTATTCAATTTCAATTCCACATCCAAATGCACGAACTTTCTTCTTTACATTACTCATAGGGTCCTGTACAAAATTTGGACCAACTTTTTTTTAGGTGGCAATCCATTTTTTCTTCATTTTTTCCTCCGATTTCAATTCCTTAGAATGATTCGAAGTGCCTGCTTCATAATGGCCCAGTACTTTTCAATTGGCCGCAGTTCCGGGTGCCTTCGAGGGTTGAGATGCTTCAGGCACGAAATTGACCTCCTTAGCCTAGTACCACTCCAAAACCTCTTTCGACTAATGGCACGAAGCTAAATCTGGCCAGAGAATCGTAGGACCATCGTTGTGACCTCAGTAGAGAAGTAAATGCTTTTGAAGACTTTCCTTCAGGTACACCTGTCCATTGAGACGAATGTTGCCCCGGAAGCTGCCGGAAGTCTGCTTTTACAAACGTCTCATCATCCATAACGAGGCCATGTGGATTCGTCAACATCTGGAGTGTAGAGCTTCCGTGCACGTGTTTACCTACCGTATTCTGCCGTTCATTGCGATTAGGTGCCTTTTGGACTCTGTACGTGTGAAGTCCCTTCACGTTTTTTTGCATCTTGTACGAAAGTTTTGGTTAGATTCAGTTTCTTCGCCGCAGCTTGAACTGAACTACCCGTTTGTAAGCTTTGACATTATACGGAGATCCATTTTTGCCAATTCTTTCTTTCCTATCGATGGTCAAACGTTAGTGGTACCGGTTTAAGGCACGAGACACCGTAGAATGTACCAGATTCCTATTGGTGGCACGATGAGAAAAGATCCAGATTTTTCGAGATACGTGTGCAAAATTTCTATGTGTCGCTGCTGTTCTTCTGAATCCACCTTCGAACGAATGCACATCTGCCAGTGAAACTTACGCAGCGTAAACAAATACACTTTGAAATAATTCCACCCAAAATTTCAATAGAAAATACTTAACGGGTAAAAAGTTACAGCCATTTAAAGTGGTGCAATTTGATTCCGTACGACCTTTATATAAATATTTCATGGGAATGGGACGGACCATCAGGGCACCCGATTGAAGCACTCTGGATGGGGAGAAGTCGAGGAATGCCAACTCTCCATTGCTAACAGTTTATGAATAGAGAGGGCGGGCTCTTCTCCCCGCCCATTGGGGCATCTTCATGTTAGATAGCTTGCGCTTTGACCAATTCTTCAATCTTGTTGTTGGAAGGAGATTCTTATATCCCCGTGGATACGGGCAGAGTGATGTTGCCTATCGATCCACCTCGTGCACCCACTTTGCCCTCCAGAATGGCATGATAAGGCTAATCAGTGGTTGTTGAAGCTTGTCAAGTCTAACAGCGAGGCGAGCTCATTACTGTCGGACTTAGTTTCCGTGCTACAATGGGTGGTAGCACATATCATACATACATCATACAATATTTCATGGGAAGTTTGGTGACACCATATCAAGTCGGTTACAAACTGCTCTCAAAATAACTTTTTAAGTAGTGAAGAATAGAAGAGCTGGAAATGTAAACCCTTTTTAAAACTGTTATAGTACCTTTTACCAAAAAAAAGCTAAATTTAAAACAGCTTACTCTCTAGAGTTCCAGTTCAGTTTGCGCAAGAAGTTATATACCTTGGGGTTGCTTTGGATAAAAAACTGAATTGGAACTCTCACTTTGATTCAAGGTTATCGCGAGGTACCAACGCGTGTGGACAAAGTTTGGCATAAAAAATGGACTTATTTTCAGATGGTGAAATTCTCGGTATTTCGAAACAACTGGCCAATCATGTGAGGTTGATTAGCAGCTTAGCTGTTTCTTCAAAGCAGCTCGATGCTCAAAAGGTCAAGCAGTTGTACAACAACATGGAAGATTTCATCATGACAGAATTCAACTATGTGAAATGACTACCTCCATCTCGTAAATAATAAAGCGACCGTAGATAATGCTGGACGACAGTTATACAAATTTTGATGGAAGCGAAGACATTTGCAATGATACGTTGTAGAGCAATCTTTTGTAGTCGATTTACATTATAATGAACTTTTTTTTTATTTCATACTGTATTTTATTTATGAGATGGAAAATCTTTGATTAAATCTAATGTAAAAATGTCAATCTTTTAAACCGCATAATAAATGAGTTTTTTTTTTCTAAAGTGTGAGGGGAAAAAGGGTAAAATGGATAATTTCCTGAGGTCAGCCGTGAATGAAACTTTCATTATTTAATTCTCCGGACATTTTTACATAAGTACAGTGCAAGTGAAAGCAAAATTACCAGTGTCGATCTTCATACAGCATGGCATATGAGGTTTTTCGGGTATGAAGGGAAATCGGGTAAAATGGACAATTTACTGTGGTCAACCCTAAACAAAACCATCATTATTCGATTTTCCGAACATTTTTACGTAAGCACAGTGCAAGTAAGAGCAATATTACTAGCGCCGATCTTCAAAACAATATGATGATATCATTTAATTATAAGGGGAGATTATTAAATTATAAGGGGGAATCGGGTAAAATGGACAATTTACTGAGGTCAACCCTAAACGAAACCATCACCATTTGATTTTGCGGACATTTTTACATAAGTTCAGTGCAAGTGAGTGCAATATTACTTGCGCAAATCTTCCGAACCATATGGTATATGAGTTTATACATATATGAGGGCAAATCGGGTAAAATGAACCACTTCCTGGCATCCGATCAGAGTAAAATTTGTTCTCTACAGTTCTTCAGCTTTTTTTTTGCAAATTTACAGTGTATTTGGGTTTAATATAGTAGCACCAAGTTTAGTTTTTGGGTAATAATTATAGTTTGCATACAAAACGACGGGGAGAAATGGGCAAAATGGGACACTTACTGTGGTCAACCCTAAATGAAACAAACACCATTCGATTCCTCGCATTTTTTTTCCCATAAGATAAGCTATTTTTTAGGACTCCTACCCTGCGCCGTCTAAATTAATGGGATCTTGGATGCATTTTTGACATAGTCCAACGAAATATCAAGCAAGAATTCATGGCATTATTGAATATGTGAATATTTGTTTAACAAGGAGATACAGATTTGCAAAGATCTATTTTTTTTCCGAAATTCAAGCAACTCTCAATGCGCTTAAAGCTTTTACATGTAAATCTAAGCAAGTATGGAAATACATTCTTTTCTTAAGGCAATTGACCAGTAGGAACGAAGTTACTTTATACTGGGTGCCCGGTCATTGTGATATTGAAGGAAATGATAAAGTTGACAGCCTAGCAAGAGAAGGTTCAGCATCAAATTTTATTGGTGCTCTGAGGACTGCAATAAAACATTGGGAAATGTCCATGGTATAATCAAATTGGAACGGATTCATGCAGACAAGGCAAGAGATTTATAAGAACAAGAGGCAAGAGATTTATAAGATTATACTAAATCGTAATAAAGAAGACATTCGGATAATTAATGGTCTGTTAACTGGTCACTGCCCGAGTAGGTATCATCTGAATAAAATTGAAAGAATTCATTCTACAGAATGTCAGAATGTGCAGCTGCGGAGCATTGTTCAATTAAAGGATGTCAATATTTGGAAAAGGGTTACTAGAGCCTCCTGAAATGGGATCATATTTCTCCGTGGACCACAGTGCACTGGCACTGCCTCCTTATCAGAATAAGAAACTACGAGCTGCCGCAACTCTATGCGAACAATTAGAAGATTGCATAGGTAATTGTTCTGTGCTGTTCACCGAATTGAATGCCTTGTTTGAGACCTCAGAAGGTTCATAAATTCATAGATTTATTCATCTTATGGTCCTCTTTTAACATTTCTAAACGACGTTTCTAGGTCAAGATTCATTCTCCACTTACCTCGATAATGCGATATTGTACTTCACTTGCAGCTACTTTCCCGTTTTCCATTTTTTCGCACCACAGGTTCGCGAAATCGTTTATCGATCGCAACAAATCTTGAACAGTAATTTCCGGTCCAAAATCTTGACTGACGACCGAAGAAACAGCCCACTTACAGAGAAAAACGAGAAAGCTTTCCATTCACCGTTTGTTCAAGTAGGCCTCTCGCCGGGGCACTCACTTTAAATCACAACAAAGTATGCCAGAACTGGGCCGATACAATCTTTTATTTGCCTCTACAATGTATATAGTTTGCTGATTGTTGCCCAACCAAGCATGCCATGTTGATTGATTCACTTTTCTCCGTAATAAATATCGATAAACAAAGGGAATCATTTGCATGATTGCACCCATCGTGTTCGTTCCGATATCGGCAGAGACGATAAACGCAAATGAATGGTGATTTCATTAGAATGAACCTATCTCTCGGTCCGGATACGAAAACCAGAAACGGATGGATAAAGCGGTGAAATGCTTGGATCCTAGGATTTTTATTTGATTATGCGCTTTTTTTCTGCTCCGATGATGACGACGGCGGCGATGGTCGGTTTCCTGCCCGTTGCCAACTGCTTTCCGCTTGTCTTCGTGTCGGGTTTTTCCGCATCCTCGATTCCACTTGATGCCTTCCGCTTTCCCCTTCCGGATCCGGAGGTTTTTTTTCTCTCCCTTCCATCATCGTGTCGTGTTCCCCGTAATTAGATTATCGAACGACGATAAACTGATTACAGACATTCTGTCATCACTTTTCATTCCGTAGGAATTTCACCACCGGTAAACCACAAACGAAACTGACCATCGGAGCAATCGGTGGGTTGTTTTTTTTAAACGGTCGCCTCCTGTGTTTGCGTTTGGTCCGAAGCTATTTTCCACACAAAATGGCCCCGTTCTTCATGGATGGAATGTCCTGAAATAAACCTGACCCGGCGGCAATGTCTACCTTTGGCCGGATCCTACCGCAATGGCGACGTGTTCCGGAAAATCCTCTTTTCTCCCACAGTACAAACATTCAAACACTTTCTGACCGCTCGTAGCTGTCTGGGTAAAAGGTAACCCTTTTTCCGTTTCTTTAAAAGGTTTAAGTTTCTCCTTTTTTTTTCTGTTTGACTCTAACAAGCAGCTTATCATTGTCGAGACACGTTATCAGTGTGAGCATTTCTGAAAGGATTTTTTGTGTCATCCGGACGAACCCGGCAAGAAGCTTATTTCGGAAGTCTACGATGGTGGACCGGGCAGGATCTTCTGGGACACAGAGATGATTCATAAAAATGGAAATTTATGATGATGCTAGTCGGACTGGTGCCTTCTGCGGTTGATATTGCTTCGGAAGCGCTGGAAGGCTTTCAAACGCGGTGGCGGGAATTCGATTTTCATATCGGCTTTGATGGAAAAGATAACAAATCGACAATTTCCCAAAATAACACATCGGATGCAACGTCAGATGGAAAAGATACGAATTAGGCGCCTGCTTGGTTGGCGTAATTCTGCCAGCACAGCAAAGTTTTCAGTTGCATTCCAGCAGGAGCAGCCGTGTAGGACACGTACACAGTGGCAAAGTTCATTAATTTCGAAATATACGTTCGTTGCGTCTGGTTAATATTCCACCAAGCCCTAGCGAAGCACAACTCATTTATATCGCAATCCGTTTTTCCGGAATTGCAAAATTCCACTCCCATCTCCCATCCAACATGAAATTTAATTTTTGAATTTGCTAGAATTGAAACCGTGCCCAGCTTGGAAAAGGTTGGATGCGAATTTTGAGGTTCATAATTGTAACCAGTGAAGCACGAAATAATTGCTGTTTTGCCCGGGCCAGTAATTAAATAATCGAAATCATACGAAAATGCATGTCCAATTGATTGTGAAGCATCCGTGGCTAGAAAGAGGAAAAATTGAATTTTCCTCGAATTCCTCAATCCACACCAGGGCAATAAATTAACTTCCACTCTCTCAAACAGCCACACGCGCGGGAGCAACCGAGAAGTTTAATCTTAAGTAATTTATCTTTCCATAAAATCTGTGCCTTCCTCTTGCCTCATCGAAGCAGGCCGTTTGGCATAAGTTCCCGGCGCAACCTTATACGGAAACTGTTCGTAACCTATAGCTACATGGCACGAAGGAATAAATCTCCCGGGTTGCTTTGCTTTTGGTTATGGCTGTGTGCAGTGGAAGAGAGCTACTTTTACCCGATTGGGATATAGTTTCCTCTTCTAATTGTAAGATTTATGGAAATTGTATTCCGGAAGGGCAATCTGTCGGTTCTGGCGAGGGAGGAGGATCAGTTCTGGGAAGATGGAGGTCACTCGAGCGATCAAAGTAGCCTCGAGTGTCGCTTTCTTGCAAGCCATTCTGGGACTGGAAGGGACGGTGGAAATGTTTTGATTTCTGAATATTAAAGGAGATTTATTCTAGGGTAAGACGTTTTCTTCCGGAATATTTTATTGTTTGACTAGGATGGAGTCACATTTAAATTGGGTTGAAACTATTACCTGAAATGGAATGGCTAATAATGGCTCAAAGGATGTTGTGATTGAAGGACTCGTCAACTATTTCGAAGCGTATATACCTACCTCTGGTACATTTCTCAGAAGCGGTTAAACTACACTGAAAATTTATTTTCGTAAATTTTGCTTTTACTCGTTTCGTAAACATGGATTTTATACATACAACTAATGTCTCGTAAATTGTATGAAACATTCATAATGCTTGTCATCTAACAAAATGCTTTCATTACGCTTTCATTACATTTTTTGTACACAGAAACAAAAGCATTCACGAAAATGAAAACGGACCGTGAACTAGTTCACGTTTTCATGATTTTTACCCAAAACCGTGAACTAGTTCCCGATTACGTGATTCAGTTCACGGTGTACTTTTGCCTGTTCTCAAATTCATGACTGCCGTTCACGGATCTGGGCATGGATTTTTTTCCGTGTACAATGCACAAAATCTTGGGGAAGACCAGCCAATCGCTGCTTTTCTTGGGTCCTACTCATAAATGTTCGTGTTCCTGCTGGGATGATGGAGAGTATTAATTTATCCCAAAATAAAAATAAAAGCGCTGTTGAGAGTTGAACAATCAAGTAACTTCTCACGAGTCAACATGGTCACGAGTAGAGATCAACCACGGACTCAATAACAGCTCTCCTGAAAATGCAGGATCGAATCCTGTTGTATTGTTTTCGTAGAAAAGAAGTGCTTGTGACAGTTACGCGTGTGGCATAAAATACGAAGGTTGCTTCTTAAAAAGTACAAATCAGTTTCGTTGCAGAAAACAACGAATAGATTTGTTAGTCCTTCCTTCGATATCGTAATATAAACGAAAATTTATTTTAAGTGTACATGGTGGTGCATTTTGACCATTTAGGTGCAATTGTCGTTGTGTGGGTAATGGTGTACTAAAGGGGGTTTCGATCAAAATTTGGTCGACTTAAACTTGACGCATTTCCTTTCATCGTGCATTAACAAATTTAGCACACCCTCATTTTGAAGATGTGTGCATAGAATAGAGGCATGATGCTACCTCTATTTTGATTTTGAGTTTAGCACTTCAGTTATCAAAATGTCGTCAAGAAGAAGCAACACATCAGAAGCACAAACTACTCTCACGCCACGTTGGCTGAAATTGTTGAATGTGTGCTAAATCAACTGTTACCAACGTATTGAAAGTTTTTCGGTGAACGTTTGTCGACAGCCAGGAAAGCTGAATCGGAGGAAAATCGAAAGCCGGAGGCCACAGCGACGACAAAAGAGTTGCCCGCTATTTCGAGCGGAACCCCAACCTCTTCATCCAAGATGTCGCAAAGAAGCTGGATGGCGCCATTCAACCGTGGATAGAGCTACAACACGAGCTGGACTGTCGACATACAAGAAACTGGTGACTCCAAATCGCGACGATAAACAAAACACGTCGGCCAAAGCACGATCGCGAAAGTTGTACTCGAGGATATTGACGAAGTTTGATTGCTTGGTACAGTACGATGAAACTTACATCGAGGCAGACTTTAAAACAGCTTCCTGACCAAGAATTTTATACGGCAATCGGAAGGGGAAAGATGGCAGATATTTTCAGGCACATTAAACTGTCAAAGTTCGCAAAGAAATATCTGGTGTGGCAAGCCATCTGTACCTGTGCTTTGAAGAGCAACGTTTTATATTGCGACCGGAACCGTCAACCAGGAAATTTATCTGAGCAAGTGCCTACAAAACGTCTACTGCTCTATCCTGAAGCGACTACAATTGTTCCGTTCTATATTGGCCGGATTTGGCATCTTGCCATTACGGAAAAAAGGCCATGGAGTGGTATGCTCCCAACAACGTTCAAGTGGTGCCCAAGCACCAGAACCCTCCCAACACGCCAGAGCTCCGCCCAATCGAACAATATCGGGCCATTGTCAAGCGGAACCCTAAGAAAACTCAAAAAGCTGTTGTGAACGAGACACATTTCAAGGCAAACTGGCGTTCTGCGGCGAATAAAGCGGACAAGGAGACTGTACAAAATCTTATGGCAGGTGTTAAACGAAAGACCCGGCAAGTCGCATTCGGTTAAAAGGAAGCTTAGAAAAAGATTTTGACTTATTAATAAAAACTATGATCGACTTACACACATTATTGTTTGACCAAATTTTGATCGGAACACCCTTTAAGCAGGTTTCCTGCATGGCACAGTATCGGTCACTTTACTGATGCCTTTGGCCATCTACACTTCATCCAAATGACACATATTAGTCACAATTACTTGCAGCAACTTGGTTATGACCAAATAAGTCGTAAAGCAGATGTTATAACTGATTCTTAACGTGAGTGCTTCAAGGCTATTAAATGTGGTTCTACATACACTGACAGCCAAATAGTGGAACAACACATCAATAGTACCGTTGAATATGATCTTTAAGTAGTATACGTTCAATAATAAACGTCAATACGTTCGCATACCGTATTTTTACATTATTTTCGTTGCAAGGCTAGAATTTCTATTTTCGATTTGGGAGACTTGCTAAGTCAACGTTGTAGTTTCACTCTTGACGATTTAGATTGTTGCTACGGTGGGTCAGGTTTCCAGTACACGGCCAGCCGTTTCAACTCAGTTTTTGAGTCGTTTTGACTCACTTTCGTCATTAGTGGAGTCACTCAAATTTGAGTAAATATTACTGGCATTGACAAGTCGACAAATCAAAACATCCATTTGATTTTAGTCGATGTTTTGATTTGTCGACTTATAACTGTTAGTAACATTTCTCAAATTTGAGTGACTCCACGATGAAAGTGAGTCGCTGACTCCAAACTGAGTTTTCGGCAGGCCATGTACTGAAGTATAAATCGAGATTAATGACAATCTTTCAATTCATTTTTTTAAATAAATTCTTTTACTGTGATAAGTAACAGTCACGTAAAATCTAGAAGCTGTTTACATCTAATGTGTTTGCTGGGGTTTCCAATACGTAGCCAAAGAATGTTGCACGTTGTTTAACAACATTGTGTCTAGATCTTCTGCTTAGATTCCTGAGTAAACAAAGCCTTCTGGTCTAAATCTAGATAGACTAGGTTCCTGTCTTACAATTTCTCTTCGTTGAAAACGCCAGACTGACCTGACCCGTTGACAACGAAAGAGTTTGTGCACGACTGTCTCCAATTCACCTGAACACGATTCACAGTTCGGATCATCAATGCTTTACAATTGCCCAATATTTTTCGATCGGTCTGAACTCAGGGCAATTCGGGGGATTAATCTCTTTGGCTACGAAATTAACATTGTTTGCATCAAACCATTCTAGTACCTCCTTAGTGTAGTGGCAGTTGGCTAGATCCGGCCAAAACATAACGTTGGTCTTGTGTTGCCGATTGAAGGGTAAAACCCGCTTTTTCAAGCACTCTATAATGAAAACCTTCGACATCATTTTCTGCGATTTGATGAAAAGCCTGGTTTTAAGGCCACAGCTGCAGATTCCTTGCCAAATCATTAGTAACCGAACAAACTTATCAGCAAAAAACAAATTTATATCTGGAAGGGACATCCCCACGACCAGTTGCCAGTTAAAATTTTCGTCCGGAGATTTTTTTATAATCCATTATGACATATGTTCATCATCCATTAAAATACAGCCATCAATTTTCGTCAAAACTCGTTCGTATAGTAATCGTTCTCGCGTTTTGGCCACTAAATTTAGTTTTATGGAGCGATTTGGATGTTTACTAGCACAAAAAGACCTTCTTTTGAAAGAATGGAAAAGTTTGAATCGTATTTCTTAGCCAAATGACGTATGGAGACACCTGGGTTGCTTTTCACGTACCTGAACACTTTTCTCCTCAGCTCTTTGTCCCTATTGCCACTTTTATGATAGATGCACTGTGCTCTATCCACACTCAGAGTATCCTTGTAACGTTTGATTGTAAGACACCACGTTGGCGTTGGGAATTTAAACACTTCTGCCATTTTGCCACCAATTTTTTCGTCAACGAAACACCGACAAATGCCTGTCAAACGTTTTTTGTTCCAACCACCAGGGACGCGATGATGTATTAAACCGTGCGTCCAGATTTACTTTAAAGCGAGCATTAGTTCTCTCTTGCTTTATTTTTGTGTGCATTACCATGTGCCACGCCGCCCGCTGATGACTCGTTAGGCCACTGGAGTGTAAGTTTCTTAAAAACAGCATTCCAGTCTCGCGGCTGTGTGGATACAAATCCTGGATCCGAGAGACACGATAAAAATTCTGGTTTGTTCCTCGGAGATGATAATGCACTTTTCAATTGATCTGGTAGCTGTTCTATCTCATTAAACAGCATCAAAATGGGAGGACACGTTGAAGGTATTGGGAAGTCACGATTTTCCGTAAGACTTCGGAGGGAAGGAAGTTGGTCAAACAAGGACATCAGTCAATTTATGGGGATTACTCTCAATTTACGTTCAATGCAGTGCAAATTGGGAGGCCTCATTTTATGCCAAATAAACTTTCCGAATTCGGTTTTGATTTTGTTCGCGTATCCCGCAGTTATAGCAATGTTTGAGCCATATACCAAAGTTTAGAGCTAATGTAGGTGTTGAGTAAGGTGACTTTTAGTAGTATGTTGAGTTTTCGTGGATTATGAAGCCACAGCCTTTTCCTGATACCCCGAATCACGTTTTCCAGTTCTTTTTACGGGCCTACTTGATGTCTGCTCCGTATACTACACCCAGGAGGCTAAGGAAGTCTTCTATGCTAAGCCACTCAGTCTGATCTGTAAAATTAATGTTACCGATCATTATCGCTGCTGTTTTATGTTTTTTTGCCTCTGCTCCGGAATCCGCATCAAACTCGACAAACAATTCAGTTACCAGGACCAGGCTCTCTTCGTTATCCAGGAACATCGATATGCGTCGATGACAGCTTCTGGAAGCGGCTGAAGGTAGATCACAAATAAGTGCATAGATAACCCAAGTAACATTGCCAAAACCATCCCGCTTTATTAAGTTTCATTAAAGATTTATGAAAGCCACTGGAAATTAATTTGTTTTTATTATGGTACCAAGTACTGCTAATAGGTTTCAACTTTTAGTCAGGTTTATAAGAACCTACACAGCTTCTTTACAACGATCTTAAACCTTGTCTTCTAAAGTTCCTTTTACTCCTATCGAAGGTTTTATTTTGACTTTATGAACTCGTAAAATGCTGTTTTTGAAATGCCATTTTAGGACTGATTCAAATTATCTTACTATGGTCAGTTGAAAAAGCATTTTTAAAACCATTTTGCCTCCAGTAAATGCATTAAATGGCAAATTGGCATTAAGGAAAGTCACCAAAAGCCCAAATAGTTTGCGAAGACAATTTGGCTTTTCAACAAAACTGTTAACTCGCATAATTCCCGCGGACCATTAATTTTCGACTCTTATCGTGCCAATATTCACCATAAAATTAAATGGCATATGATTTGGAGCATGATAAGCTATTACAAAAATCAATTTGTTTTCGATATTTTGCTATCAACCAAAATTTCCCGCAACACTAGATCTTTTTTCTTAGATATTATTTACTGTTGAATGAATCAGAAGAGCAGAGAATCGCACACAGCAAAACAAACAAAAACCAACCACGATATCACCGTTAAGCTTGACAGCTGTGGCCATTTGGCCCTATGCTGGTTCTGATCGCAGCCAAGAGGTTTTATAAAGGTTCTCAAGTGGTCATAACATCTTTCACTAGAACATTTTCGAAATCTTTATGGTCTTGTAAAGGTTTTTTTTAATTTGTTCTCACAACCGTCTATAGAGTGGGCCACTTTGAACACATTTTGGCTTTAAAGATGCATGGAGGGACTGTTGGTGGACGAAACAGTTTTAAAAGTAGTTTTATCAACAAAGCCGGGAGGAGTGGTATACGGATTGTATATACCTAAAATTCTTACTTGGGAAGAGTTCCTCCTGAAGTACAGATCGCTGAATCCTAAACTTTGGTGCCATTGGACCATTGATCAGTATACTAGAGAAAGACTTATTACATATGGACACCAAGAATTTTACACAGTTAGAGTTGAAATTCATTTTCCTCATGGTTTTCGGAAGAAGGCATAATCAAGGTCGAACGGACACCAACAGAGAATTTCTACGTCAACGTTTCAATTTGGAGACCTCATCCAGTATTAGACCTGTGACTTCATATATGGTTCTACTACCATTCGAACATTTCTGATGTTCCGAAAAGACTAACGGCAGCAGATTGAGCATTCGCTTTTTAAGTACTCTGGCAAGAAGCTTTTAGTCATAATTAAGGAGCGAGATTGGTCTGTGGCTCTTGAAAGATCGGTCTCGGGCTTTCTTTTTAACGTGCACAATGATGCCATTATAGTAGCCTTGACTTGCTTGCCCTGCCAGAGTATTGTTGATGACGAGGGTCAGCTCGTTACTAATGATTCTCCAGGGTTTCTGAAAGAATTCATTGGGCAATCCATCATATCTAGGAGACTTTCGGCTGGAGCTTGTTTTTATAAGTGACAGGGTCTCGTTGTTGTTGAGCTGGTTTGTAAGAGGAATAGTTTAAGATGGGAGGAAGTTGTCCGGAAAGCTTCCTTCTGCCAATCCGTAGAGCTGCTCAAAGTACGAATGAGTTATTCTACTAATTTCATTTGGATCCGAAACGTCATTTCCCTCGTTGACTTGCAAAGCTGCTATTGTTGCTTTAGACCTTTTACCGTGCAGCTGGCCAACATGAAAGAGTTTAGTAGATTCCCCGGATATAAAGGTTTCGTTTATCTGACGGAAATGACTGGAAAACACTCGTAGGTAACGTAGCATTTTGAGCTTTTATTCTTTTGATTGTTGCTTGTTGGCCAGGATTTTCGATGAAATTGTGGTAGGCCTCATTCAGAAAACCTCGGTATAACTTCATTGTGTCCCTGATGTACCGATGAATGATTCATGTGGGTCATTTTAGGAAGGAGATGGTCTTAGGTTTCGCATATGTAACCCACCATTGAATCCAAGATTGGTAATTCTGTCGAGATCTTTTCCAGTATATCTGTTTTCAAGAAAGCTTGTTCAGAACTTCCGGATCGTGTGTGATTGAAGTCTCCATAGCCTTTATCAGCAGGTGTCTCAAGGTCCGATAGATCTAACCTTTGCATTAAAAAAGGAATTTTTTTTCGGATGGTAATAAAAAAATAGCTAAGACAGATAATTGATTTTGATAAATTGCAAACAAATTGTACGCCCTTGTGAGCGGCCTTCTGGAACATTCGCCATGGCGGACGAAAACATGCGTGTAGGCATGTTTTTGAGTTCTTTCTTCGTTTTATTTATCAATTCCTAAGTTCAACTCCTCAGTTTTCACGACAAAATTGTTGGAGATAGATCTTTACGCTTCAGGTTGGCCCAGAAATTCTCGATGGGACGCAGCTGGGGGACGTTGGGCGGGTTCGCCGACTTGGGTACCACATCGATATTCAGCCGCTCCATCTACTCCAACGATCGCTTCGAGTAGTGGGCCGACGCCAGATCCGGCCAGAACACCGCGTCTTCGCCCTTATGGTATTTCTTGATGAACGACGCAACTTCCGGCAGGCATTTCGTACTATAAATTTCCCGTTCACGGCCAGTCCGGAGCGAAAGAAGAGCGGCTTTGACATCCCCTTCTCGCTGATTGTCAGCCACAGCAGCACCTTCTTGGGGAACTTGGTGTGTGAAATGAACTTCACCTCGGAGCTCACTTCCTTCGTGGGGGAAGTAAAATATGAAGTGCCCTGCCAGTCGTTGCCATCCAGGGTGAGATAGGTCTCGTCGTCCATCACCACCGCCACGTCGCGATTCGCCGGGAAAATCGAGTTGACCATCTTATTCAGCCGCTGCCGCTGCGTCATTGACTGCAGCTTCGAAACCAGTGGACGCGACTTCCGCTTCCTCACATGTATTGTCATGTTCGCCAGGTCCTTTTTCACTGTTTGGCCGGTTGAACCGACCTCCCGGCCAAGCGCACGCAGCGATGTAGCTACTTTTCCACTTCCTCTTCAGCATCCTTTGGAGCTTCTTGTCGCTCAGGGTCTTCAGCCGTCCGGAACCGGGCTTTTTTTCGATGCTCTGATTATTGTGTAATAGTTCCAAGATGTTGTAGATGCTGGAACGGGCGTATCCGGCGTCCACAAAGTGCCACTTGATGTCCGTTTTCGACGCGGCGGGGTGCCGTTCTTCGAACGCGCACACTTCTGAACGGAGTTGCTTCACTGTTTTTGCCATCACTCTTACCGTTCGACTGATAGAGCTGTCAAACTTTGTCTGCTGACTAATGGGTTACTATGATTGATGCTGCATGGGTAGTTTTGTCAGTGCGGGTAAAGGTAAACCCATGAAAAATCGGCAATTATTTTTCCTTTTTTTAAATACAAAAGCTATGGAAACTATGTAAGCCTAGTGGTCCGTGAAGAAGGTGGAAGTGCTCTGCCCTTAGCCAATTTCTCGCAGTTGTAGATACCAGAATGCGATCCAAGCGAGAGGCTGTGTTTGATCGTATATACGAAAACTGAACCATATTACCATGCAGTACTCCACAAGAATCTACTAGATGTGCAGTACCCATAAGACGTTTGCACACTGGACTCATACTCGATGTCCCTGTAGCAGCTTTAGCAATAACCACTGAGTTGAAATCACCACCTAGTATTAATTGATTTGTCGTATGCTGCAAATAATGAGCGACAGACAAATTGAAGAATTCTTTCCTTGCATTTCTTTGCGAAGATCCGGAGGGAGCGTAGATGTTGATGAACGTAACCCCACTCACTCGAACTAATATGATTCTACAATCCAGACTTTTCTCAACAAGCTTAGTTCGGAGAAGATCTCGTATTGCAATAACTGTACCCCTCTGATGAATGTCTGCATTGTATATTATGTTGAAACCAGGAATTTCAAGAGAGATCTGTTTTGGTCGGGGTAGTGATTTGAGTGTTGTTTTGAATCCTCGACGTACACGAAGATCGGTTGGAAACCGTCATAGAAGGTGAGATGAGTTTGGTATTACAATCGCGTGACTGCTGTTTAGAGATAGGGTTCGCTAGAGCTTGTGTTGTTTGGCTCGGTTCATGCAGAGATGATGGTCTGGAGGATTTGGAGGATGTTGTTTTTGGCTCTTGTGTAGTCATGGGCAGAGATGATGGTGCCATACCTTCAAAAATCTACGCAGCGGTCAGTCTCTCGTTGACGTTTTGAGAGCGTTCCTTCCAAGCATCAGCACAAGATTGTCATGTATGAAGAGCATAGCCACAATGGCGGCAGGTGCGAGTTTGGTTGCGATAAGTCACATACGACATCTCTTCGTCAACTGGTAAGTATGACGGGATTACTTTCAGGAGTCTCATTCGCAGAATACGTACACTGCAGACCAGGGAAGTATACTTTCCAGGTTTCGTTTTTTATTGAGAGTACTTCACCGTACGGGGTAAATTGCTGGTTGGAAGGTCCGAAACCTTAACCTCAATTGCGTATTCTGCTGGGTATAATGGAATAGTGTACTCCTTTTTCTCGAGCTCGATGGTTTGCTTCTTGTAGTGTTGGGAAACTATTTGGTCCACAATTTCCACTGATTCGACTTCGACGACGAATTGCACTCTGGTTAGTTTTTTTTAAGGAAGTCCTGGATTTGCCCGATTTTAAGGTAAGCTAGCATGACCGTGCAGTCGATGACGAACGAATTTTTGCGGTATTCGGTCATCTTGCAACCGTTTCCACAACTTTTCCTGGAAAGACTGGTGGAAAGAGTGGTTTCCTGACTCCAGCCAGTGATATTTTGGTTTGGTTTTGTTTTCACTAACCGAATATAGAAAAACGTATGTTCTTTGCTGTAGCCAAATGTCAACTACTCATTTACATTAAAAGAAACCTACAATCTGCTAAAGATTTTCCAAGTAATTTCACAAACAGTTTTTGAGAGATCTAAAAATTTCAGAACGAACATCCAGAACATTGTCTAGATATTTCAATAATATTCGGTTATGTATTTTCTGAAGCGTTTGCATTGAAAAAAAAAGGAATACAATCGCCCATGAAAATATTCTTTGTTCATGAATGCATAGTTCAAAGTACGCAAAGACTACCTTTTAGAGATTCTAACAAATCTAAACGAGAGGTGTCAAGAAATCTTATTTTAAGAATCCAATGAATTTCATCAAGAGAATCCAATGAATCCAATCCAATGAGATTCCAAGCAACCCCATCTTAGAAATTCAGGAAATCCAGCCGAAAGATTCAATCAAATTCACCCTCGATTTTTTGAAGAATCTCACAAAAAGAATCTCATCAGAAAGATCAAAGGAACATCCACCAGACATTCCAAAGATTATCGTTAAGTAATGTAAAGTAATTTCACCTTAAATTTCAATGCAACTCATTGAAGAATTTTCAAGGCATCAAACCTAAAGAATTAAACAATCTCCCATAGAGATTCAAAATAATCTTACCCTAAATTTAAGAATGCTTCATTGACAAATTTTCACCCAAACTATGATTATCTCACAGAGCTATTGGAATCAAACTCTCCTTAGATATCGCCAGAAATCTCGCTGTGAAAAAAACCATAAATTTTTTGAAAGATTCCAGGAATCTCACCTAGAGATCTTGCATTGAGATTCTGAGCAATGCAACCAAAAGATTCTAAAGAAGCTTTCCTAGGGATTCAAAATAATCTTGCCTGGAGATTTCGTTTTTTTTCTGCATAATTATAATTTCATAAAGCAAGTTTATGAAATTCTTACGTCTAACCTAGCAAATAATAACAATAAAATCTTATGAATATCGAAAGTTTATTTAAGGCAGGCAACGCATTTCCGAATTTCTAATGAATCTCACGTGTCTTTGATTAGGGAAAAACTACCAGAAAAATAATTACTTAAAAATTAGTTTACAAGAACCCAGAGTATGAATAAATATGACAAATTTAAATTCCACTCCCCCACTGGGAAGACTCGAACAAACTCGTTTCATTCCGGAATACACGTCCGTTTGTCGCTCGGGAAATGTGTCGCAAATTTCACAGACAGGCATTTATAATTAAACAGTAATTCCTACCTTATTTATGATGATCTCAAAAAGTGATTCATGTACTTATCCGAAGTTGGAAAGAAGTTTCCGCACGAAGTCGTCTGTATTGTTGTTTGCACGCGTGGAAAATGTTCCGAGCCGAGTGAGAGGAACAAACTCTTTCATGTTGTTTTTCTTGACACTTGTTTGCCGAGCACACACGCACACATGCACACATTTTCAGTCGCTTGCTTTTTGTGTTGGCCAACTCATGTGAAAAGGCGTGATAAAACTTCTCAATTTTACACTCAAGGCGGTGACGGCGAAGGCAAGATGCTCCAACTTTATTTCGGAAGATAATTCCTCCTTTCTTTTTTTTGTTCAAAAATTCCACCTCCCCAAATTCCGCTCGGCGTGTAAACTTTGAGAGCGAATTAATTCACACCATACGTATAAGCACACATACACATACTCTGATTTGTAATTTTTCCCCAACTTGAACTTCGACGCCACTGACGGAACACGAACGGGTTCATTGCCGTTTGGGATTTCTCGCATCCAGGAGGAAGCACCGAAAGAAAAGTTTCCGGCAAATTTGCTTCCCACCACCGAGCCCGATCTTGGGTGCTCCAATTTCCCGAGTGTAGGGCGAACATTGGAACTCAAGGAAAACTTTGGTGTTGATGGATTGGGGATTTTCAAGTCCCGTTCTTAAACCGCGCTCAACTCAGCTACCTCTGCCAGACACTCTTCGGGTTATCGCAGATCCTCCACCCGAGAAAACTGGCTGCAGAGAAAAGTGTTTATGAATTATTTATGCATTCTTTGTATCCTCATTTCCTCCACCTCAGCTCTTTGTATATGTTACCCATTTTTATCAGCAGAAGGAATAACATGAGAGTAAAAGTTTTTGCTTTCATCAGCAGAGCAGCAGACATCACATGCAGCAACCGGCTTTGGGGAATTGAGTCCAAGTGAACGAAAACGATGCCACAGCCTGCTTGCCTGCCTGCCTGCCTGAATGGGAAATGGCAAGATTCGAGCTCAAGGGTTGCTGCGATGATGTTTGCGGTATGCTAATTTGTCAAATATAAAGCACTCAAGTATCCTCGGCTTGTTGGCTTAGTATGAACGCAAATCGGTTGTTTGGGTTGGTTAAATTGAAACCGAAGTAGGCATCGGGATTCATACCCATGCGGTTATGTTGAATTTTGAGCTTGCTTGTGTGTGTGTTTCCGTAGGTTTTAACAGAATCAAAAGCTGCTATCTTTTCGTTACGAGTTATTAGTCATGGATTACCTCGCTCAATCTAGCAGTCCAACAGACCGTGAGCAGATATCGTTGCAAAAAATGTTTGTATAAGCGGAGTTTCGCCAAAAGTTTGATTTGTTAGTAGAATCTTTCAGCGAAATCCATCACCGGCAGTTAAGCTATTTCGCCTTATATTCAACCACGGAAAACGACTTTGAAAAACTGCCAGCTAAAGACGTGGAAAGTTTGTAGGCAATCTACTTTAGTGCGACCAGATGGGTTGCAAATAAAAACATCGTGAAAATATAAACGGACATCTTTCTGATATCGGCGCATCCTTCTGGTGGTTTTGACATACTTACGCAACGATAAATATTAATTTAGAGGAATCTAAGTAAAGCTTAAGTGAGGTTAAACATCGTAGTTTCTTAAACTGTAATTGATAATAGCTTCCTGGCTATTTTCAAACTGTATGAAGTTGGACAATATCGTAATAATCGTCGATTTTCTTTCCTTTTTATCACAAATTAATTGACATAACTCGGTGGAAGGTACTAAAGGGTGATACGGTCAAAATTTGGTCAAGGGAAAACGCGTGTAAATCGGTGAAATCGTTTATTTAAAAAATCAAATTAAATTTCTTTTTCAAGTTCAATTAGTATAAAATTCAGGAAAAATATTCAGTTAGGCTTCCACTTTTCCAAATCCGAATTGCCGGGACTTGACCCCTGCCATCAGATTTTGTACAGCCACCTTGTCCACCTTCTTCGCCGCAGAAAGCCAGTTTGCCTTGAACTGCTGCTCGTCCTTAGCAGTTTTTTTGGTCTTCTTTAGGTTCCGCTTGACAATAGCCCAGTATTTCTCAATTGGGCGGAGCTCTGGCGTGTTGGGAGGGTTCTTGTCCTTGGGAACCACCTGCACGTTGTTGGCGGCGTACCACTCCATGGCCTTTTTACCGTAATGGCAAGATGCCAAATCCGGCCAAAACAGTACGGAACAACCGTGTTCCTTCAGGAAAGGCAGCAGACGTTTATTCAAACACTCTTTCACGTAAATTTCTTGGTTGACAGTCCCGGAAGCTATGAAAATGCTGCTTTTCAAGCCACAGGTACAGATGGCTTGCCAAACCAGATATTTCTTTGCGAACTTTGACAGTTTCGTGTGCTTGAAAATATCTGCTACCTTTCCCCTTCCTTTGCCGTGATAAAACTCCTGTCCCGGAAGCTGCTTGTAGTCGGCTTTGACGTAGGTTTCGTCGTCCATTACCACGCAGTCAAACTTCGTCAGCATCGTCGTGTACAGCCTCCGGGATCGCACTTTGGCCGTCGTATTTTGTTTATCATCGCGATTTGGAGTCACTACCTTCTTGTAAGTCGATAGTCCGGCTCGTTTTTTGGCTCGATGCACGGTTGTAGACGATACACCCAGCTTATTTGCGGCATCTCGGAGAGATAGGTTAGGGTTTCGCTTGAAACTACCGGCAACTCTCTTTGTCGTCTCAGCGGCTTCCGGTTTTCGATTTCCCCCCGATCCAGACTTCCTGGCTGTCGACAAACGTTCCCCAAACACTTTAATTACATTTGTAACGGTTGATTTGGCAACTTTTAGTGATTTTGCCAACTTTGCGTGCGAGTATCTCGGATTTTCCCGATGCGCGAGCAAAATTTTGATACGCTGCTCTTCTTGCTTGGACGGCATTTTGACAACTGAAGAGTGAATTCCAAAATCAAAATAGAAGCAACATTCTACACACACACCTTCAAAATGAGGGGTGTTCAGGTTTTTTAAAATGCAAAATTGAAAGAAATACGTCAAGTTGATATTGACCAAATTTTGACCGTATCGCCCTTTAACAGATCTAAATAAAAGAATACATTTGCGAAGAATCAAATCAAAAAGCGTGTGTTTTATTCACTGAGTTTGATGTAATAAAAAAAGGTAGCAAGAACAAAGAAAAAACAAACCTGAGCTTGACGGCAGTGGTGTTGATGGAGTTGAGCAACAACGCAGGGAATTGTAGGGTTTGCATGCTTAACATGCCCGCTCAAACACTGCAATCGGTCAATCAAAGGTACTCTCGAAGCTTCTTGAATGCAGGAAGACTCTTCGTTAGTATGTCCGCCTAATGCATTGCCGAAGGGAAATGCTTGATCAGAAACTGATTGCTCTCCTGAAGTTCTTCACGGCCAAGTGCGTCAGACGACCAGAATCCTTCGGGTTTGCGGCAATGTTCATCGTAGACTGGTTGTCCACATGGTAGGTGATAGGAGTCCACCCAGTCCACATCCGAATAGGCTTCGAACAGTGGGCCTGCATCGCATCCTCGATAAAAGAGTCCAAGATCCAACGTTCCTTTGATGCAACGTAATAGACGACCGTAGATAGACCCAGTCTACTTCGTTGGGGCATGACTGAAAGTGGCTGAAATAATTCGCAGCAACAGCCAGATCCGGTCGGGACGTCAATGAAACGTACATGACGCAACCAACCAACTCTCGATAGTGCTTCGATATTCTCTTCGATTCCTCGCCCTTTGATAGTTTCTGCCTGTTCTCCATCGCCGTGGCGATCGGACGGCAGTCCTGCTCGATCCAAAAGATTCTTCAAATAACGTCGTTGACTGATCCGGAGGGTCGACGTTCCGATCGATTCGTATTCCTAGAGAGGTCTACACCTCACCAACGTCTGGCATTTCAAACTCGGTAGTGAAACAATTCTTGATCGTTCCTATTAGCTCACGCGCTTGCGATGTGCACGTCATCCACGTAAATCACCAGGATAACTTAAGTCTAGCCACCTGTTTCAAGCCGTAAAGAAATTTACAGGGTGCGGCAGAAAATAATGCGAAAATTTGTTTTATTCCTTCTATTTCAAATTAATTCAAGCAATAATATCAACATTTTAGAGTGCAGTTATCTTTATAAAGTCCTTTCAAACAAATTTATTCAATGTGTGCTCCATTTTTATTAATAACATTCTCGAGCCGACGCTAGGTGCGGAGTTTGACTGGGGCGGTACATCTCCAAAACAATAACGGAGGTGTCCAAAGGTCAGCTCAGTGTGGACAGAAACCACACGCTGAGCATAAGGACAAAAGCTCGCTTGATCTCTTGATGTTCAGTACATATTGAGACAGCGAAAGCTAGGCCTCACGATCCGTTTGGTTTAAAGAGTTTTTAGCAAGAGGTGTCAGAAAAGTTACCACAGAGATAGTTAAGCCCCCCCCCCCCCTCTTGTCACGTTTTTTGTATGGACCTTCAAATTTTTTTGTATGGATCGTTACGTTTTCCCAAACAACCCTTCTTCCCTTACTGCGTGAAATAATTAATGGACTTTCCCTAATAAGATAATATTAATGAGTCCTAAAACAGCATTTCAAAACAGCAGCATATGAGCTTGGAAAGTTAGAATAAAACCCTTGGAAGGAGTAAAAGGAATTTTAGATGACAAGGTTTCAAGATCGTTGTAAAGGTGCTTTGTATTTTCTCATAAACCTGACTAAAATATAAAATATATTGGCACCAAATTGATTTCCAGTGGCGTTCATAAAACTTTAATAAAACTTAATAAAGGTGGATGGTTTTGGCAATGTTACTTGGGTTGGGTTCTCATTGGTATTCCGTAGAATCATCACGTGAGGTTCCTCAGAATCCTTAGAATCCGTTTAGGTGAAATTTATAGAAATCTTTTTGCGATTTTTTTAGAAATCTCCAGGCAAGATTATTTGCAATCTCTCAAAAAGCTTCCTTGGTACATTTGAGTTGAATTCCTCAAAGTTTTAAGGTGTGATTTTCTGAAATCTTTACGTTTGATGTCGGAATCTTAGAGCGAAACTCTTTGGGAAGATTAGTTGAAATCTTTTGGTTTGATGTTTTGAATTTTTGAGATTCATAGAAAATATTCATTGAAATTGCTTGGAGTCTCGAAATGATATTAAAAGATATTTCTTGGTTACACTCATTAAAATTATTTTAGTGTATTTGCAAAAAACTTCAATATGAATATCCTTGGGATGATTTTTTTTATGAAATTTCTTGACGAACTCAATTTTCTTGAATCTTTGCACATCATTTGTTAGAATCTTTGAAAATTTATCTGGAATTTCTAAACGAACGTCCTCTAAATCTCTGCACATGATTTGTTAGAATCTCTGACCGAGATTTTCTGAAATCTCCAGGCATGGTTCTTTGAAATTCATCAACAAGATTCTTTGGAACCTTTGGGGCGACTGCTTATGGAGTTAATGGAATCTCTGAAAGATATTTCATAGAATCCTCACGCAAGATTCCTCAGAATATTTGTTTGAGATTCCTTAGAGTCTGCAGGTAGGATTCAGTGGAAATAAAAGGTGAAATTTATAGAAAAATCCAGCCGAAATTTCTTGGAATCCTAAGGCAAGATTTCTTAAAACCTCTTGGAAAGCTTGCTTGGAATCTCTTCGTTGGATTCCTCTATATTTTAAGATGATTTTTCTGGATTTTTTACTAGAAAATTATTCATCAGTATCACTACGTCAGTTTCGCAGAAATCTCCAGGCGAGATTGCTCGGAATCTCAAGAAAAGCTTCTTCGGAATCTTTAGGTTGCATTCTTGAATATTCAACGATTTATGGATTTTTTACAGCGAGATTTCTGGCAATTTCTGAGGAGTGTTTGGTTCCAAAAGCTTTGTGATATTCGTTGAAATTGTGGGTAAAAATTCTGGCCTGAAATTTTAAGTAGTCCTCTAGTTGTGATTCGTAGACACTTCCCGGTGAAATTGCTTAGAATCTTTAAACAATAGATATAGTAAAATCTTGGTTAGATTTTTTTGGGATAGACAGATTGTCTGGAATCTCACAATGAATATCCTAAGAATAAATCCGCAATATTCTTAAGTATCTCTAATCAAGATTTTCTTAAATCTTTTAGAGAATTTTCATGGAATCTATAGACGATATTCCTCAGAATTGTCACGAAAGATTCCTTAGAATATTAAGTTTAGATACCATTGAAGTCTTAGGTGAGATTTAATAAAATCACTACGTGAATTTCGAAAAATCTCCAAGCAGAATGTATTGGGCTCACCAGAAAAGATATCCAGGAATGTATAAAAAAGATATTATCTTGAGGAGAGATCTCCTGAATCCTCTGGGATGAAAATTTCGTAGCATTGTTAAAACGACTTTCTGGAATCTATTGGCAAGATTTCCAGGATTTGTTGTGCAAATTTTCTTAAAACCTGTCAGCAGAGTTTGATTGAAATATCTATGCGAGATTTCCTGGTTTTCCAAGGCAAGATTCCTAGAATTTTGAGGTGAAGTTTCTAGAATCTCTAGATACGATTTTTTAAATTCTTCTTACGATATTTTAACCAATGTCTAAGCATAGTTTGGGTGAAATTTTTTCCATGGAATTTTCTGAAATTTAGGGTAAGATTCTTATAAATCTCTAGAGGAGATGTTTAAATTCTCTAGATTTGATGCATAGAAAATTCTTCAATGAGTTGCATTGAAATCTTAGAGGAAATAACATGAAATCACTAAACGATAATCTTTGGAATGTCTGAGGTTCCTGAGATCTCTTTGATGGGATTCTTTTTGTGAGTTCTTCAAAATCTCCAGGCTGATTTTTTTTAATCTTTCGGATGGACTTTCTGAATTTCCTAGATGGGTTTGCTTGGTATCTGTACAATTTTATTGGACTCTCTAGATGGAATTCATTGAAACCTCAAGATGAGATTTCTTGATAACTCTCGTTAAGATTTGCGATATTTTAACTTACCTTACCAATCAGACTAAGGCCGGGGTTCGGAACCATGGCCTCGTCCATTATCGAACACAAAATGCGTAATCCTTTCTTCTCCACACTGCATACCGAAAACAGATTAAATCAAAGCGCACAATAAATTCGTCACCGTACACGGGATGCACTTTTCATTCCCGACGGACTGCAACCTTATAGTGGTGCGCCATGATGGACTGATCGTTTTAGCGACTTTGATTTCCACTGGCTTCTGCAGCGGTACGAGCTCATCGAACAACTCTTTGTCTTTCGCCATATGGTCCGAGCACCCAGTCTACCAATCACTGGACCAAACAGTGTTCCACACGATCGTCACTTTCCCGTCGCCGTAACACATACAACTTCCGCAGCATCTGCCAAATTCGCCATGGGTTGCTGGTTAGGGAACGTCCATTAATTACGTCACGCAAAAATTGACTTTTTTTTTAAAAAAAAACCCTCCCCCTCTTGTCACGTTTTTTTGTATGGACAATCAAATTTTTTTGTATGGATCGTCACGTTTTCCTAAACCCCCCCCTCCTCCCTTACCGCGTGACATAATTTATGGACCTTCCCTTACTCGGTTTTGTGCTCTTCTTGTGCTGATTCTTCGGACATTCCGACAACTTGTGTCGTTCTCCTTGGCATCCAAAACACCGAAACAGCTCGTACTTCTTCTTGTCGGCTTTCTTCTTCGATCCTGAGAACGCTGCGACCTAAAGTTTCGAAGAACAGAATTCCGTACCTGTACCGCCACGCTGCCTGGTTTCCTCGTCCAGAAGACAGCGCTTGATGAACTCCAAATTCAAATTTTCTTCGGGCATCGTTTC
>JASCZW010003088.1:0-95023 GCA_034211315.2 Aedes japonicus
CTCAGTTAAATTCACTATAAATGATCCATGTTATAGATAGGAAATGCTTCTTCTCAATAAATGGCATTTGTGTCATGATTATTTCTACAATTCAGCATTCATAATAAACGTTTGAATTAATTTTTTTTATCTGAACCCATGCCCGCCAATAGAAAGTTCAATAGTCTTACGTCATCACTCGTCGGCTAGCAATATTTACAATATTTTTGCTTCCAATACAAGCAAGCAGTGCGTTGCCCTAGACCTTATATAGATGTTATTGGTTTTTCACATACACTCCGCGTCACTTTACTCAACTTTTGAGTACAATGGTATGTATCTCTTTTCTCTCACGGATATGTTAGTCAATTTTCGTTAAAAAGTGGATCAACTCAATTTTTGAGTAGATCCACTTTTTACGAAAATTGAGTAACATTTCCATGAGAGAAAAAGAGATAGCATACAATTGTACTCAAAAATTGAGTAAAGTGGCGCGAGAGTGTACACTGGTCTTCTTTTTTTTCACTCCACACTGCCATCAGTTTCGCGAAAACGACGCAGCAAAAACAAAACACGTCAGTTTGAAGTCACGGCTTGCTGCGATCATCGGTTTGATTTGCATTTGAACTGCCCCAAAAATAAAAACAAACGTTCAAGTTTATTGTTCAGGAATACGTAGCTCATTACTGGGTTAAATACCAGTTACACCGTCCGGATGCGATGAAAATACATATACAGAAAAAAAATATGAAAATTACTTATGATATAACCAAAGCCACCACTGAAAACTCGTCGACGTAATTAATCGTTGACCGTATTTTTCAATTCAAAATACCGGCAATAGCAATTCCATGTGAAACTGTATCACAGTTCATATAATATTCTACCTTGAATTGATATTCGCAATCGATAACATAGAATTATTATACGACACGCTTTTAATTTTCCAACTCAAACGCATGAAATTTAGATGATCTCAACACAATTCAGCATCACCGCTCAACTTGTCATGCCAGAATCAAAAAGCTGTCACCGCCATATTGTGCCGTTTACGTTCGGGAGTGAAAAGTGGAAAATTGTGAAGTTAGTTTTGAAAATGTTCGGAAAAATTGTGTGTGACTGTGGAAATCGCAGCGGAAGTGTGTTGAACTTCATGAACCACGTCCGAAACTAACATGTTTACAAGTCCCCAGTCGAAAAAAGTTAGAGACGAATAATTTTGTATAATATTTGGTTTCAGATATCGTTTTTTCCGATAAAACTCCGCTCACGGATGATACAAAGGAATTCTGTTTGCTCTTCAAGATTTGATGTCCATGCAAGTTTTTATATTTTTACTGTCAAAACGAAAAAAAAAAACCTAATACTTTTTTTCAATAAATCGCATTTTACGAACAATTTTAAGCCGCAAGAAATGTATCACAAAGTATTAAAAAAACTGGCGAACACAAATGGAATCTTCTGGAAGAAAAAAAATTGTTATCAATAGCTTTTTTCTTTTATTTTCGAATTTAAAAGAAAACAATTATTTTGCTTTGCAAATCCCAATAATTTTGAGCGGTAAATTAAAGCAAATTTTGAATCTATAGCACGTGTTAATAAAGTAGGAGTAAATTCACAGATATTTTTTTCTGTATTGTAAATTTAAGATCACACTTATATTTTTATTGGATATAACAGAGGTAGATTTGTTACATCTAACTCATCATATATTTAAATGTTTCGTTCGAACTGTAAACTGGTTGTAAATATGACTAATTTTATACTAAACTTACTAGAATACTATCAAAATATGCGGAAAATCCAAAAAAATATTTTCGGCCACCACTTAGTATGGAGCCGCCCCAAAGTGTATTCTTCATAAATCTGGTATTTGTCTACTGTTTGTACAATGAACACATATTTGTAGTTTTTCATGCGATGCTTTCCACACAAAAAAAAACAGAGAAAAACAGGGATTAGTCCTTTAGAATTCAGGTAACTATGTGCAATCTGTCTAAAAGATAAGCCGGATGTCCCAACGAAGTTTTTTTTTAAATATTTATTCTTAAAGGATACATCTATTCACAGCCTTTCACAAAGGCAAACGGGCGCATCCTGACAAACTTGGATTGTTTCGCGCCGATTATGGCTAAATTTCTGCGAATCAGTATACTATCTGGATACTCTAGTAAACTCTTCCGAATGCTTCTTGAAAGCGAATGAGGAGATTTTCAATTTATTTCGGAAGGTCAAGAGCTGAACTCGTCGGAAAACACGTCGAAAAGAAAAGAAATTCAATTTCAATCAATTTTAATCATCGGAGAGTTCACCTTAAGCATATGTAACCATATGACCATATAACAACTTGTAGGTCCATAAATGAATAAATGCATGAAACTGGGATTCGCGAAACAATATTTTGTTCAGTAGTCCATTTTTATCATAAGAATGATGGGGTAATTTATTTTTTTTCAACATTGTACCCAATTTTCCTATAAAAAAACACACACATTTTATAGTAATGAGTAGAGCTAATCCAAAATCAAATAACTTGAGAGTTTACCGATATTTGGGTTTAGACCAGGTTACCCAATTTTGAGTAGTTCCAATTCTTATGATTCGAGGTTAACTTTACTCAATTTCGAGTAAGTCAGTATGAGAGTGTAGTTCTTCATACAGCAATCCGAGTTATGTCGTCGAAACAAGGATTTACCCGTGAACAAAAATTGTTTAAGAGGCGTCTCACCGATGGACCGCTGAAACGCTTGGAATTGCAAATACAGCAGTGAATCGTGTGATAAGAAACTTTAAGGAGCGTCTGAGTGACAGATGGAAGGAAGGAAGTGGTCCTTAAAGTGGTCGAATGGATAGTAAAATGGCCACAAGAGGAAAAAATTTCATCACTTCCGGAACAATCAACGGCTTTACTCGGATGAGTGTTTTAAGAAGCATCTCTTGCCATTCATAAGAAACCACTTATGACAATAGATATTTTATTCTTTCTATTAGCATTTCAAGCTTATTACTTTCACAATTCACTTATTGCGTGTACTCAGCTTAGTGTTCTACATGCACTTTCACAATTATTAATTGAGATTTTTCGATGTCAGTTACCATTTTGGCACAAGTATGCCAAGGGAATCGCGAAATTTTGCTTAACGAAAAATATCCAGGACCAGATCGGGAATCGAACCAAGCCACCAGCATTGTGTTGCTTTGTAGTAAGTAGATGGCAGTGTAATATTGTGAACTTGGAGAGGTTTTTGATTCCTCTATGTCTCGACGTCCATCGAAGTACATGCATCTGGTCGCTGCAGAATTCGCGAATACAATTTCCGGGCCCTTGTTGCTGCACGTTGTAGCTGTTCTATACTTTGATTGGCGATTTTCTTCTTCTTGTAGTTCTTAAGGTTGTACCGCGCCAGGTAGCACACTACGATCAAAATTAGTTGTAGTAACTTGATTATGACTAAGCAAGTCATACATATGTTATCTCAACTGAATGGTGACAAGTGCTCTACTAAAGGGTTTCTTGGTTCGTTGAATCATTCTCGCTCTAAGGGCTGTATCGTTAATTAAGAGTACACCTAAAAATTGCTGTATTTAAATATGTTTTATTTATTTTGCAACTTCAATTCATTTACATTGTTAATTAACCATCAAAAAAGCCCATTACATCAGTATTCCTTTAATTTTTCGTAGATCTGACCAGCTCTCACACCTTCTTCTTGATATTCCCCATGAGGTTTTGTCGATGGTTTTGTTTACGTTTACCCAGTCTTTTTTTAATTTGATGATGTCATCTGCTCCTCTAGCCTTCTTTCGCAGCTTTCCTTTCATCAAAGTCCAAAATTTCTCAATGGGCCTTATTTGCGGACAATTTGGAGGATTCATCACCATTTCCACAAATTGGACATTGTTCGCTTCATACCAGTCCAAGGCGATATGGACATAGTGGCAGGATGCCAAATCAGGCCAAAACAGTGGTGAACCTGTCCAAATTTTTCGCAAAAAATCGATTTCTTCGAATTCGGGACATCCGTTCCACGCTTCACGATGTGAAAGTAGTTCAATTTGGCGTACGTCTCGTCATCCATGATAGTGCACATGCCATTTTGCTCAAAACGTCGTCGATTTAAATCTGCTGAAGAAGTTGACGGCCGCACTTATGTCCGGCCTTGATGTTAACGCCAGATACGTCAGGCAACCAATAAGCTCCCGGTAGGGTTGCGTTGTCACCGCTTCTTCCTTACTCCGTTCTAGCTTTAGGTTTGGACCCAATGGAGTCGACACCGAGTTGCAGTTCGGCATTCCAAATCGTCGAAGGAGATCCGAGATGTATATCGGTTGGCTGATCTTCGTCGTCCCCTTGCAGTGATCCTGTTCCACCTTGAGGCCCAGAAAATGCTTCAGCTCGCCCATGTCCGCCATTTCAAATCGTTTGCGCAACTTTGTCTTGACTTCAGCCACCAACTCCAGATGGCTAGACACCAGGATAATGTCATCTACATACAGCAGCAGGTAAATGACAACGTTCCCGATTCTCTTCCAGTTCAAGCAGCTCTCCAGATCTGACCGTTTAAAGTCAAACGTTAGGACAAAAGAGTTGAACTCGTCGTTCCAGCTTTGTGGTGCTTGCTTCAGGCCGTTCAGCGACTTCTTGAGATGGCAGACGAGATTTGGATCACTCCGCTCGAATCCCTCAGGTTGTCGCATGTAAATTTCTTTCTTCAATACGCCGTTCAGGAAAGCTGTCTTCACGTCCATTTGGTGAATGTGGTACTGCACGTGATTTGCGACAACGAGCAGCACACGTACTGTGGTGATCTTCGCCACCGGTGCGTACGTCTCATCGTAGTCGAAGCCAAGTCGCTGCGAGTAGTCCTTTGCTACAAGCCGAGCCTTGTATCGGTCGATGTTACCAGCTTCATCGCGCTTCACTTTGAAGACCCACTTGCAGTCCACAAGGTTCTTCCCCGCTGGCTTCGGAACGAGCTCCCACGTTTCATTCTTGTGCAGCGATTCCAGCTCGCTGCTAACCACGTTCTAATGAGGCCAATCGCTCCGTTTCTTCAGGCCATCGATCGTGGTAGGCAGATTTTCCACGAATGCCTCTGCGTTCAGTGCATACGCCATCACCGTGTCACCAGTCAGTTCAGTAGAACCTGCGAAACATTCAGCGGCAGTAGATGCTCCAAGACCAGTGATAAAATCAAAGAACTTACCGGGGATTCTACGCTCCCGTCCGCTTTGCCTCGTGGACACCTCTGCTGGGTAGTTGTAACGTTCTGATTGCGAAGGGAGCGCTCCAGTGGGTTCGTCTTCTTCATCTTCATCTTCAGTCACGTACGCTTCATCGGATTCTTCATCAGCGGGTTCTTCCTGACGATCATCTTCTGTCGAACGGGCGTCCTCTTCTTCTTCTTATTCTTCTGGCTCCATCCTCACCAGCTTCATGGGCTCAACGTCGACACTCCGTCTCTCATCAAACACGATCCATCTCGTGACGCGAACAGCGCCTTCTTTCTGGGATTCCAAACACGATAAGCCATTCGCTGTGTAACCGATCATCATCGATTCTTTTCGGTTTTGATCCAGCTTGCCACGCTTCTCCTTCGGAATCCAGATGTAGGCAGCTACGCTTCTCCTTCGGAATCCAGAGTAGGTTCTTGCCAGCAACAGCTGACACACAACGTCCTCCTCGTCCATTTTTACTCCAGCTGCCTTTAGCTCTCGGAGAATCTTCTCGAACTTCAGCAAAAAAATCTTGACCTGCTCATCGTCTCTCAACTTCAGCTCCTGGAATTGCTTCCTCAGGAACAGCTTCCCGGCGATTCCTACCCGTTCGAACGCGTTCTTCAAACCGTCCCAAACGTTCTTCGCCGTGACTTTGTCTTTCACGTACTCCAAATGATCTTCCACGATCCGATGGATGAGTAGGTTCTTGTACTTCCGGTCTCTGGAAATCCGTTCCTCGAGTAGCTTCTTCTTCTCCGCTTTCACAGCAGCAGTGTCCGATGGTAGATCCTTCGCGTACGCTTCATCTTTTATCGCCTTCTCCAGACAGTCCAGCAGTCCCTTATCCTCCATCAGTACTTCGATGCGGAATTTCCAATTTCCGAAGTTGTTTTCGTTGATACTTGATTATTCAATGTTAACGGTCGGTTGCTACCCAACCCAAGTCAGTCAGTCAGTCAGTCAGTCAGTCAGTCAGTCAGTCAGTCAGTCAGTCAGTCAGTCAGTCAGTCAGTCAGTCAGTCAGTCAGTCAGTCAGTCAGTCAGTCAGTCAGTCAGTCAGTCAGTCAGTCAGTCAGTCAGTCAGTCAGTCAGTCAGTCAGTCAGTCAGGTCAGTCAGTCAGTCAGTCAGTCAGCTGCAGTCAGGCGTCAGTCAGTCAGTCAGTCGAGTCAGTCAGTCAGTCAGTCGTCAGTCAGTCAGCCGTCAGTCAGTCAGTCAGCTGTCAGTCAGTCGGCTAGTCAGGTTGCGTCAGTCGTCGCTGCCGTCAGTTGGGGTCAGTCGCTGGGCGGCTGCCGCTGTCAGCTGGTTGCCAGTTGCCGTTGCTGCTGCCGGGGTTGCCAGCTGTGCCAGTTGTCAGTTCGCCAGTTGCCGTGCTGTCTGCCGTCAGTCGGTCAGTTAGCCGTCAGTCGTCTGGCGGTTAGCCGCGGCCAGTTAGTCTGTCTGCTGCTGCTGCTGTCAGTTGCGGCTGCTGCCAGTTGCTGCCAGCTGCCAGTTGCCGCTGCTGTTGCTGCCAGTTGCTGGCGCGTTGCTGCTGGTTGCTGCTGCTGGCTGCCGGTTGCCGTTGCCGTCAGTTGCCGGTTGCTGCAGTTGCCGGGTTGCTGCCGGGGTTGCCAGTTGCCGCTGCTGTTAGTTGCCGTTGCTGCTGCTGCTGCTGCTGCTGCTGCTGTCAGTTGCCAGTTGCTGCTGCTGGGTTGCCAGTTGCTGCTGCTGCTGGTTGCCAGTTGCCAGTTGCCGTTGCTGCCAGTTGCCAGCTGCCAGTTGCCGCTGCGGTTGCCGGGGTTGCCAGTTGCCGTGCAGTTGCCAGCTGCCAGTTGCCAGTTGCTGTCAGCTGCCGTCAGCGTTGCCGCCGTCAGTTGCCAGTTGCCAGTTGCCAGCTGCCGTCAGTTGCCGGTCGGTTGGCTGCCAGTCGCTGCAGTCAGCTCGTCAGCCGTCAGTTAGCCAGTCAGTCGGTCAGCTGCCGTCACGCCAGTCAGTCAGCTCAGCCGTCAGTCAGTCAGTCAGTCAATGAATATTCCATAAAATGGGTTTGTTGTTATACAGATGTCAATTGCATTTCTGCCTCCTATGATGTACTGTTTCAACCGAAATTTGTCCCCGCATTGTCGAGCACAAACAAATTCCGAGAAACATAGATCGTTCTATTTGCCTTTTCCCCAGAACTCAACCCTTTTTTCAACTTCGAAACTCAACTCAATCCGATTACAAAGATCATCGAGGGGAAGCACTTTTATTAGCCGCCTTCAAGCAGTGCTCAAGCCAGCCCCCATGCCAACCCCGAACATTCCCGCCCACATTCCGAGAGACACACAGAAGCCAAACGACACTAGTTAGAATTTATTGAGCCAGTGCATTCCGATTGAACTTAACTGAACCAAAATAATTGAAGCAAACTCTCTAATGACAATTTTCCACATGAACACCCCGTTTGGCACGTACCATCCTATCGGAGAAGACGGAGGGCATCTTGCTTGCTTACCGGAGCCGGATTTCGATTCGGTTGATTAAATCTCAACCACATTGTTTGAGTGCTGTAAAAAGTCATTCTTCTTGTGTGGTTGTGGGAGCTGAAACTGCACAAGATGTATTCAAAAATTTCCAACCCGCAATTCACCCGTAATCAAACTACTGCGAGAGTGGAGCGCAAACCCGGGGTTGGAAATTCGATTAAACCAACTCAATCGTAACGCTGGCTGCCGGGAGAACTCAGGAAAACGAGGATAATTCAACCGAGCACAAGTGCGCACCCCCTGGGTAATACTTTACGATGATTTACGTTCAACCAGCCAACCAACCGGAACCTGCATTTCCGCACAGAAAAGAAGAAAAAAACCTACGAAGGAAACCGAAAAAAGAACACATGTTCCTTCCAGGTTCCCCGCCGTGAAACAAAGGAAGAATTATGCCTCCGTGGTGGCGGCAGTGATTCGATTAGATTCAGAAAAGGGATCTTTCAAAGTCGTGTTTCTACCTGGCATCGAAAAAAAGGAAAGGTACAATGGTACTTACTTATCACCGAGAGCTGCACCCGGGTGTTCCTCGTGGGACTCTTGTTGAAGTCGACCCGACACCGATAGACGCCGCTGTCGGAGTTTTTCGTTGACCGGACCTCCAGCACCGCCGGCGTCCGATTTGGATAGAAGCTGGCCCGCCCTTCGAAGGACGTGTTGGAACTGCGGTGGGAGCCCTCGCGAGAGTCGCGGGCGTCGAATCTGAAATGGAATTGGAATAAAGTCTTGCATAAATATACCGTTGGCTCAGTGCAGGCTGGGACAAACAAGAGCGGGAAAGTGGGGAAAAACACCAGCCCGGGGACGCCCGGTGCTCATTTAGAATTACTTTCTCATTACAAGTTAATCAAGAAGGCAAATTGAAACAAATGCCAACCATCAGATCGAGAACCCGAGAGCTGCTCTGCTCTGTTTGCGGTGGATTACGGAGATGGGGAATTGCAGTGTGGGAATTATTTTCCTCTTAGTGGGAGTGATGGGGGAGGGGGGGGTGGCTGGCGGGCAGAGGGATGATGGTGCACTACAGTGCATCTTGAACGGAACCTCTTTGTTAGCATTTTAACTCATGCTTCAGGTGATGTTCATGAGCACAACCTGTTGTTTTTACATCATGTTTGCAAAGTTCAGCATTTAAATATTCTGAGTGCCCTCTGGATTATGTAGTTTGCTTTGAATTTTCTATGTTGGATGTGCTCTTTTGTGAAGCTCGTTAAGGTTTCAGTCAAACACATGTCGGTACATTATGATCCAATATTTTTGTTGGAATTTTTTTCCCTACCTTAAATCTACAAACATTCTTCATCACAAAAAGAAATGACAATATTTACTAGTCAGTTTCACAATATCTTGAAACGTTTTTTGTCTACATCAGGTGAACATGTATTGCCTTCTATCAGGCTTTATAAGTTAACAATGAATTGCTAGAATCTAATGAAAACTTCTTTATATTTCTTGAGTTCATTCAAAATAACTTTCATTAATTGTTATGTTATTTATTCTCCGTGCGTGAAGTAACAATTATGATGTGGAAGGAGATGTTCACTCATCACCATGAGGCACCAAGACAGAGTGAGTTCGAATTGAGCAAGATGACCGAAGAGCAATTCAAATGCTTGATGTTTGTTTGCGGTCTGAAATCGGAGGGAGATGGAGAAGTACGAACGAGATTGCTTTCGAAGATAGAGGATCGAACGGACGTCACACTCGAACAGCTGTCAGAAGATTGTCAACGTTTGTTGTGTCTGAAGCATGATACGGCAATGATCGAAGCCTTAGTATCAGCAGCAGTACAGTTCGTCAAGCGGAAGCATTTTAACAAGTATCCCCCGAAGCCCGGCATTGGATTACCCGGAACCGGAACGAAGCAAACCAGGAACATACTATCATCACCCTGCTGGAACTGTGGAGCAATGCACTTCAACGGGGACTGCACTTATAAACAACACAAGTGCAAAGATTGTGGTCTCGTCGGCCATCGCGAGGGATATTGCTCGAGCTCTCGGAAGAGCACCAAATCATCGGCTTTTAAACGGAAAGACCGATCGGGAAATGTCTCAACAAAAACAGTAAGTCTTCTGGTAAATACCGTTAACAAAAAGCGTCGTTTCGTTCAAGCTAAAGTCAACGGTGTAAATGTACGTCTTCAGTTGGACACTGGTTCTGACATCAGCGTCGTGTCGAAGCAGATTTGGGAGAAAGTTGGCAAGCCACCAACAATGCCAGCTACAGAGCGAGCTGCAACAGCGTCAGGAGATCCGTTGAAGCTGCTTTTCAAGTTCATCTGCACTGTCTCAATCAACGGTGAGCAACGCCAAGCACAGTTCTACGTGGTAGAGAAATCCCTTAAGCTGCTAGGAATCGACATGCTCGATGCCTTTGGGTTGTGGTCTGTGCCTAGCAGTGCATATTGCAACCATGTTACCAGTTCCGCCACAACCGTGGACTCCCTCAAGGCGGCATTTCCAGCAGTCTTTCAAAGCGAACTTGGATTGTGTACGAAAACAAAACTAAAGCTGGAGCTCAAGCAGGATGCAGTACCGGTATTTCGCCCTAAACGTCCTGTGGCTTACGCCATGTACAATGCCGTGGATGACGAGTTGGAAAGATTGGAGTGTGCCAAGATCACTTCACCGATTGATTTTCCAAATTGGGCAGCCCCGATCGTAGTAGTCCGCAAGGCCAACGGCAACATACGAATTTGCGGGGATTATTCTACCGGCCTCAACGATGCCCTGCAGCCGCACCGGTATCCTCTCCCGCTACTGGAAGATATTTTCGCTAAGCTAGCCAACTGCACCGTCTTTAGTCAGATTGACCTTTCTGACGCTTTCCTTCAAGTGGAGGTCGATGAAGGCAGCCGGGATCTTGCCATCAACACCCACCGAGGATTGTACCGCTACAACCGTCTTCTACCAGGAGTCAAGACCGCACCAGGAGCATTTCAGCAGCTTATAGACACCATGTGAGCTGGTCTCCCGTGCACTTCTGGTTACCTTGATGACGTGGTTGTTGGCGGAAAAGACGCGCAGGAGCATTGGACCAATCTTCGTGCAGTATTGGAGCGGATTCAAGAATTCGGGCTAACCATCCGGCCAGAGAAAAGTACGTTTGCTCAACCACAAATCAAATATTTGGGCTACTTGCTCGACCGCAACGGGCTACGACCAGATCCAGCAAAGATTCAAGCTATCACCGACATGGCTCCTCCCACCGACGTCTCCGGCGTACGCTCTTTCCTCGGAGCGGTAAATTATTATGGAAAATTCGTCCCCAGAATGAGAACTCTACGTTTTCCGTTGGACGAACTACTCAAGGCTGGCACCGAATTCCGTTGGACACCAGAATGTCAGCAGGCATTCACGACATTCAAGGAAGTTCTCGCTTCGGATTTGCTTCTTACCCATTATAACCCGAATCTCAACATCGTTGTTTCGGCAGACGCTTCTTCTGTCGGTGTTGGTGCCACCATCAGCCATAAGTGACCAGATGGCACATTGAAAGTTGTTCAGCATGCGTCGCGAGCACTCACACCCGCAGAGCGGAACTATAGCGAACCCGATCGTGAGGGCCTATCGATCAAATTTGCGGTAACGAAGTTCCATAGAATGCTGTTTGGTCGAAAATTCCATCTGCAAACGGATCATGCACCTCTTTTGCGAATTTTCGGCTCAAAAAAGGCATCCCAGTCTACACGTCTAATCGATTGCAACGCTGCTATTGTACGACTTCACCATAGAGCACGTTCCAACAGCGAAGTTCGGCAACGCAGATGTGCTATCTAGGCTCATCAGTCACTACGTGAAACCGGATGAGGATTACGTTATCGCCTCGGTTGCCCTCGAAGAAGATATTAGGTCAGTTACCTCCGATACAATTAATATCCTTCCTTTGAGTTTCAGGATCGTACAAAAAGCCACTCAGTCCGATCCCGTAACCAAGAAGTTTCCTGCACGATGGCTGGCCGGCATCTAAACAGATTTCCGACCCTGAGTTGAAGCGTTTCTGCGACCGTCAGGAGTCACTCACCACTGTCCAAGGTTGTATCCTCTTCGGCGAGCGTCTGGTTATTCCTTCGCCATACCGCAGGCGCTGCCTGGACCAGCTTCACCGAGGTCATCCTGGCATCCAACATCCAACGATCGTACGTATACTGGCCATCTTTGGACAGCGATATTTCCGACTACGTCAAGTCATGCCGACATTGCGCCAACGCTGCAAAGCCTCCACCAAAGTGTGCACCGGTACCGTGGCCCAGATCTAGCAAGCCATGGGAACGCGTCCACATAGATTATGCTGGACCCATCACTGGAGAATACTACCTCGTCGTGGACTCGTACTCGAAATGGCCAGAAATCATCCAAACTCGTAGTACGACCAGCGCAGGTCGTATTGGTATACTGAAAGACGTATTCGCACGGTTTGGTATGCCAGCAACGTTGGTCAGCGACAATGGGCCGCAGTTCACCAGTGCGGAATTCCAAGGCTTCTGTGTGGAAAACGGTATCGACCACCTTACTACCGCACCGTTTCATCCACAATCCAACGGGCAAGCTGAAAGGTTTGTCGACACTTTTAGGACCGCTCAAGACCGTCAAGAAAATACAGGAGGGGAGAGGCACGATACGCGAAGCACTCAACACCTTCCTACTCACGTACAGTAGCACTCCTAATTCGTCAGCACCAGACTGCAAGTCGCCGGCGAAAATCATGTTCGGTCGCCCAATCCGAACGTGCTTGGAGTTACGTCGTCCTCCGCCTGACCACTCAACGCGGAATAATCAACCAACGAATTCAAAGGTAAAACGAGGCTACCATCGTGACGACTTAGTTTTTGCGAAGGTCTACGTCAACAACACCTGGCACTGGGCACCTGGAGTTGTACTGGAGAAAACCGGTACAGTAATGTACAATGTTTGGGTCGACAACCGGAAGCTTGTACGGTCGCATATTAACCACCTCAAGGATCGTGCTGCTGATCGCCATGCCAAAGCTGCTACACAACATCGCAATAAGCTTCCAGGACCGTTGCCGATTGGACCTCAAGAAAATCCAGTGTTTTTGCCGTTTACGACGCCCAACAGATGGATGCGTACCCCGGTAGTGCCACCGATGCCTCCATCGTTCATATCTGCGTTCTCTTCAAGCTCTCCACAAGTTACGGCGTCTACGTCACGCTCAGTCACTATGGACTCCCAGCCTGCCATTGAACTTGAACCAGCACCCCAGGCTCCTCGCCGCTCTTCGCGTTCGAAGAGAACCTCAGCGGTTTCAGCCGTACCTTTTGTATTAGAGGGGAGATGTTGGGACCTTGGATCACCCTAATGTTTCACTTTTCAACTGTGCTCACGGGTGGCAGTGAAGCTGTCATCATGTCGACGCCATAACAGCACCAACGAAAACTTCATTCAGACCAGAGAGAACAAAAGCCATAAGAACCGCGAACACGCGTTATTTGTACCGTCTAATTTTTATAAATTAAATGTACAGTTTTAGTTGTTTTAATTATTACGAGTCGCGTTTCATTACCTTCATTCCGAACGGCTACCTCGGACATGCGCGATCGTAAAACATGTTACTCTCTCAAAAGTAGCAGTGATGCCGCTTATAAGCGAGTACTGTTGGACAGCTCCGAAACATATTTTTTTCACTGCATTTGATAGTGTCAGATGATGAACAATATAATCATTAGCATAGATCAACTTCAAATGAATGGGAGAAAAATTAAATGACCAGTGATTTCAGATCATCGAAACATGAAATAATTTTAACTCAATGTTCAATATAACATTCTGGCAACAAGCCTTGATGTGAGAAGGAGGTGATTAAAACATTCCCTCCGGTAAATGCGTTCAAATGCAAAACACACAAGTGAACTTCTTCCGCAGGTAGCATTTCTAGGTGATGTGTTTTAAGTCTTGAAATCACAGTAATCAATTGAATATCAATCATGATTTATATATCTAATCATTAGCCCGATAGATAGCAAAAATGTAGGAGTTTTAGACCTGTTTCCTAACAACTGAAGAAAACAGTCACCCCTGATTGAGCCGTTCCCCACTCTATATCAAGTTGGGAAATATTAATAGTTAAAAGTAATTAAAAGTAACAGTTCATAGGAACACCTAAACTATGTAGTCATAGCTCATAGTTATGACTTGCAAGCGTTAGTTTTACGCTATGATATAGAGCCGTATCCGTTATCGTGTGTACACTTTAGCGAATATTTCTACATAATAGTAGTAGGCTTTGAACTATTCTATCCGGACGTAATGGTTGATAGTTCGTTGGTCGAAGTTTTTTGACAGTTCGTTTAAGATTTTTTTGCTAGTTTGTGTTTTCGCGGTATTTTAAACCAAAAATGGACCAAGAAAATACAATTTCGCATGATTGAGCTATGGGATCAACATTCAGTGTGGTGGGATCCAACTTATTCCGATCGCATGAGGAAGTCATCATAGTGAGTGTATTATTTTGCTTTTCAATTTCTTATCCGCAGAAGAAGATACAGATCTGGGGATTTTGATTCCTTGTTAAGTTCTAAGTATTTTAAAAAACGAAAGAGTGAGTTATGTCAGCGACATAACTGCAAATTTGACGTAGAACTGCTTGTTGATGTGAAGAAATTGATGTCATCGAATTGATAAATTTCTACTATATTTTATTCAGTCTGAAGAACCATGAAACCCAATGCTATTGGTGTGAGAGGCTCCGGTTCTTCTTCCGCTATTGGTTCTCCACGAAAATTTATGGAACCTGCAGTTCGTCTCGAATTAACTGTTAATGATTGTTTGTTGAATGTCAAACGTGCTTGCCAGTGTTAAATGGGTCCTGTGTTTACTGAGGGAACATGGCTCGCATTAAAATGTTCTTATCAGTCTTCATGAGTTGCAAGACGGCCTGAGTGTTTATCAGCACGCAATATTACGATAAAAATAGGCATTTACACCATATTCAACTGTCAGTCTGTACAATCTATTGAACAATGGACATACACCCAAAAGTTAAAAAGGTAGAAAAAAAAGTTTTTGCAATCCTACCTTGATTAATCCGCATGATTCAGAAAAGGCAATTTAGCCCATTTTGATCCACAAAGCGTTTTATGGTACAAATTAAGCTATGCACGTGTGTGCAAGCGACTCGCAGGCACAAATAGCTCGAAACATTTTTTTCGCTGTAGTGTCCTTATTCAATCATCATCAACATATCGATATACATAATGTGGATGAGTCGATAGCATTAAATTGTACAACGCTATTGGCTACGCTATTGTTCTCACTGATCATCGACAAAGCGTTTTATGAAATAAACAAGCCATGCGAGTGTGTGATAGCCACAGGTTGCACACAGCTTGGTGTAAAATATATCCATTTGCTACAGTGCTGCATTCTGAATTCCTCGCCATGCGAACCAAATGTAAGGTTTCTATTACAACGGTCTTAGTTTGTCAAAGTAGCTGAATGGTTGTCATCAAGGGCCGCCATGTTAAAATCTCGGTCTCGATTTTTTTCACATTATATTTTTGTGAGTTATCTGACTTTCGGGTTCCCATCTCTTACTCAACCACTGCGCACAACCCAAGTAGCACACTACGATCATAATTTGTTGTAGTAACTTAATTATGACTTAGCAAGTCATATTTATGTTATCTCAACCGAATGGCAACAAGTGTGCTACTAGGGAACCTCACGCACATACTTAATTTTTCAAACCGAATTACCCTACCAATCAGACTAAGGCCGGCGTGGCCTCTGCTGTACACAGAAGTTGACTCCATTCTATTCGGTCCATGGCTGTCACTCGCCAGCCTCGCTGTCTGCGGAGGGTCCGCAGGTCGCCGTCTACTTGATCGATCCACCTTGCTCGTTGCGCGCCTCTTCTTCTTGTACCTGTCGGTTCGTTTTCGAGAACCATTTTCACAGGGCTGTCGTCCGACATTCTTACGACATGCCCAGCCCATCGTAGTCGACCGATTTTTGCGATGTGTACGATGGGAGGTTCTCCCAGCAACTGGTGCAATTCGTGGTTCATTCGCCTCCTCCACGTTCCGTCTTCCATCTGCACTCCACCGTAGATGGTATGCAGCACCTTCTGTTCAAAGACTCCAAAGGCGCGTTGGTCCTCCACTAGCAATGGCCATGTTTCGTGGCCGTAGAGAGCTACCGGTCTAATTAATGTCTTGTAGATGGTCAACTTAGTGGTTCGGCGAACTTTGTTCGATCTTAGCGTCCTTCAGAGTCCAAAGTAGGCACGATTACCAGCCATAATGCGCCTTTGTATTTTTCTGCTGGTGTCATTATCGGCGGTCACCTATGAGCCCAGATACACGAATTCGTCTACTACCTCGATTTCATCACCGTCGATCTGAACTCGTGCTAGGAGGCTAACATTGTCTTCTCGTGAGCCCCTTCCCTTCATGTATTTTGTTTCCAACGCATTAATCACAAGCCCAATCCTACCAGCTTCAGCCTTAAGTCTGATGTACGTTTCCGCCATTGTCTCAAAGTTACGTGCTACAATATCAACGTCGTCGGCAAAGCCAAATAGTTGGACAAACTTCCTGAAGATCGTGCTACTCGTGTCTATCCCAGCTCTTCGAATCACACCTTCCAGTGAAATGTTAAACAACAAACACGACAAACCATCACCTTGCCGTAACCCTTTCCGAGATTCGAAGGGACGCGAGAGCGTCCCTGATACTCGGACGACAAACATCACTCGATCCATCGTTGCTTTGATCAAACGCGTAAGTTTTTCCGGAAATCATCAGTTCTCATCATCAGTTCAAAGTGAATTGCTGTGTTGCTTTTTTGCCCACAACCAATCTTGAATTTTTCCTCCAACCTACGATCCACAGCATGAAATGGATCAAACTCATGCGAAATTATATTACAATCTAGCTTTTTTATGTTGGCTGTAGAGCGAATTACGAACAACTTAACCTAACACCCAGTGGACCAGTTTGGAACATTCCGATTTGCAAAAAGTTCCACAGGCTGGAGCGGGAATCGAAACCGGTTGAACAACGGGCGACGCCACTAACCATTTGACCACGAAGTTGATGTGGGTGATTGATTTGGCCATTTTTAAGCAACGCCATGTTGAGCCGGTGCGTGGTCATGAAAATTTCGATGAGCTCAAAAGAAATTTCCATCAAACAACTCTTTAGTTGGCAACTTGATTTGATCGTCCTGAAAAGGACGGATTTTAATTGTTTACGGATGGAACATTGTTCGCGAATGAAATTTTCTTCTCAGTCTTCTTGAGCTGCAGGACGTTTGGCAGGACACCACTCTGTGAAATGGTCAAACCGGAGGAAAGTTTGTTCAGCTCCTCGTTGTTGCGGTTGGCTAGCTGCAGGTGACGTGGATGATTCTTCTTGGCAGAGATCGAAATTCTCACTCAGCTGGGTGAAAGCCATGCTCTCTCAAGCAGGTTGTCGATGAGTAGCGAACCGTTCACATTTTCATCTCTCCTTTTTCGCCTATAATCCATTATCTATTATCCTCTCTTGCATATGCGAAAATAGGTATCTCTTTCCAAAATTCAACGAAAATATTTTCTCATGTCACATTTTTCACTGAAAACTAAAAAAATAAAACAAGCATGAAGACTGGTGCATTTTCAGGTGTCAAAAAGTAAGTGAAAAATAATTATCGAAATCTAGGATTCACTGAAAAAGAAACGATTTATCAGCTACTGATGCTCTCCGAAAATTATAAATCACCGTTGCTTTTCTCGCGAAAATTGCTGTGAGCGTAGAATAGTCTCTCGCTTCTCAAATTCTCATCTATTTCTCCAAGCGGGTGAAAAAGTACGTTTCTCTTCTCATGTACGCGAAAATTTTCGGTCTCTGCTTTTTGGTCTGGTCTTCACACTAACGGCGTTTTCTACCAACGTGCTCTGCAAACACGTCTGTCGCATGCGGATACACAGCGAGAACTGATGATTGGTCGGTCGTCCCCACATGTTTGATAATCGCTGGCACGGTAACTGTGGCAGTATGAACCAATCAGAGCGAGGCGCAAACATGAATGCATTTTCGACCAATAGCTTTGTGCGTTTAGACATTCTTCTTTTAAGTACATTTTTATTAGTTTAAACAAACGTTATGAATTAAATTTGCAACAGAGATTCAGCTTTGATGTTCTACCTTGTGAATGAAATACTTATCGTAAAATTTCTGTGGGCCAGAGAGGAGATATTATCGTTCAAAGTCTCCAAACCCGCGTAACGCTTGCGATTTCAGAAATTTTAGAACGGCGCCCCTATACAGGAATAGAAAAGAGAGACGTAAGTCCTAAGTCAAAATTATAACGTTGAGAGGATGTTACGATTCTACCAGTTCCGATGTGTATCCTTTAATTTTGATCCATGACTTGTACAATCATTCGTTTTGAAACTTGAAAAACCGAGTGGATCGAAACCAAGGCCAGCTGTGCGCAATTTTAGGCGTAAAAAGTCATCATATGATGAGATGGCGTTTCTCTTGAACTTGTTCTTGAAACCGTGTTCGATCTCACGGAATTTAAAAAACCACAAAATTGGGCCGCTATTCTGGATAAATTGGCCAACTCAGCAACAGTAACGAGGCTTTTTGGGTTTGTTTTGAACGTCAAACATCACTCAAGTTTTTTCTCGTCATCTCTAACGTAGAGACCTCGGAGTGAAATACCGTGAACCGTTTTGATACTGGTCCCCACCAGTATAATAAATGGTTACCATCATATGTTAGGCATAGGTAACGTCCTTGGTTCGAGCACTACTTTACCCATGACCTATCGCTCGATTTTTAATACTTCTATTCTATTTCCAACCTACCGTACACTGACGTAACATTCAACACTTTCTCTTCATATCTTTCATTCTGGCAAACATTACTGTCCACTCTTGGTACCTCATGGTGATGTGCGAACATCTTCTTCTACAACATAATCGTTACTCTACGCACGGAGCATACAAAACATAACAATTAGACAATGCACTTTATTTTGCCCAGTAGCACTTTTCCTCTTATAATTTACATGGCTCAAAACATTATTGGGGTTTCACCATTATATATAATTTATAGTGCTACGTGAACATTTCCTACGACCCTATAGGCCTGTCCTTGCTTTTTTTTGCCGATTTGTCCTTTGAGGCCCTCCAGTTATTAACTCAATGCACCCACCATCTGTGAAATCCTTCTTCCCCAGTCAGCTTGAAGAAGTTGCTTATTGGAAGAAATTGCTATCAATCGTCATTCTGCTTCTTCACCGTGTTTATCCTTGGCATATCCGATTCAGCCCGGAAACTCAGCTGGAAAGTGTGGTGACAACAACGGCAATAATAGTAACATCCCCCTCACCCCTCCTCTACGCACCCCCGATTATACTCATCCAGCCATTCATCCGGCGCGCTATATTTACTCGAGCAACTTAATGGTAAATGATGGTCATCATTCTACTTCACTGTCCGTCCAGCCAGAGCAAACCGACCGACCGCCGGGGAAACCTTGGGATAACTGTCTTCCCCCTGCTGCTGCTGACTGGAAGCTGCCGGCTGGAGAGTATTGCTATCTGGTGCAATTTCCTCTTGCTGTCTGCTGTGTCGTCGTTTGAATTGCGCTCCACGGATGGCGATGGTGGCGGCCAGCGGCACTTGCGAGCTATTGGGTACTGTGTTTAATTTCCGGTCGACCTAGATTCATCCCCAGCGCCTCCTGGGCCGACGAACAACGGAACGCAACAACCGAGCAGGAGCAAGGGCGATTTTCTTGTTTTATTGCGCGAGCAAACAATTGTTGATTGTTGCCGTCCGCTCCGCTTTGCCAGGGAATCTCCTTTTCTCCGAGTCTGTCTTGGGGAACCGGCAGATGCTGACGACACGTTCCAATCCCGTCCCGACTCAAGTGCGCTGCTGCTTCTTTTGCCTTGAGAGGGTGGTGAGAGGAGGGATGGAAATGATTAATGTGCTCTTGCCCAATGGGATGTTTGGCGGTTTGGATTACTTCCACTTCAAGGAGAATGGAAGATTGCTTCCAATCACTTTCGAGCTGGGAGGGATTTTCTGGACGGGAATATTGAGGGACGACGGTTCGTTCGGTACTGCTGTTTACAATTATGTTATGCTTATGGATTTTTATTTTCAAGTTCATTCATCATTCTAGTTGGATCGAAATGTTTGGAAAAAGCACATGTTCGTTTTGTACTTGATATATTTGATGTGGGTGATTTTTTTGTGAATGCAGTTTCTTCTGGAGCCCATAAAAAGCACGACTTCCACTGATTATGTCTGCGGTCTACAGTCGAGGTGGTGAGTTACTTTATCAACATTGATATTTCAACCAACTGAACATGACTTTGTTTTTTTTTTCATGGTGTGGGGATCAATGACTACATTCGATGTACAAAACTTTAGTTCTTTGATGGAATCATGACCAAGAAGGTTCATTTGGACCTTTTGAAGTGAAAACTATTAGCGTTAACTGATAACTCGGCAAAAAATCGAACGATGTCGAGTCTCAACATCACTTGATACTGAAATATCGGCTAACTTCATTATTAAACCAATTCTGGGCATCACTAGGAGCCGAGTACAAACGTTAACCAAACTTCAACCGACCTCAGCTGCCTATCATGCCGAAATATCAGTTTAGCAGTGGTGTAAGCCGAGTTTAGGCTTTTTATCTGTCAACCGCCATGCGCCATAATGTTTTCATTCGCTAGTGGAGTAAATAATATAAATAATTCTAAGTGTGTACTTTTCAACAAGGCGGAGATCCGAAGCATACCTCAAAGCTAGTATCGCAGTGGTTCAAGGAAAAGCACATTTAGGTTATGTAGTGACCAGAACAGTCCCCCGACCTTAATCCTATTGAGCGTCTCTGGTCAATTTGGGAAATTGGGGTCCAGAAGCAAAAACAAGCATCCAGCAATTGCGACAGTTTATTTCAACTGAATGGGACAAAATCACCCCGGAAACAACTGCTAAGCTTTTTGAATCGATTTTTTAATTATGAACTCGCACAAATTGGCTTTGTTTTAACATAAATTATAATGAACTGAACAACAATTATGAAAAACAAAGTAGTTCAGTATAGACCTATAGCACATTCGAAGTCGTCCGAGAAACCATGGCAACGAGTAAATAACAAACTCGTTTCAGGAGTTATTAGTGTATAAGCATGGGTACCATGGCAACGAATAAACAACCTGGTAGGGTTAAATATTATTTTTTCACCCAGCGCTGTCAGTCTACATTCTATCAAGATCCCTACATTAAATAAGTAATACCGTTTCTGTAACCCGGCTTTTACCTGCTCTGCGTGTATTGCCTACAAGAGGTTATGGGCACTTCGAAAGAAACTTGAACAGAATTCCTCAGTATTCTGGCGGACTGGGTTTCGACAACTGGAGTTTTCATATCAAGATGTTCCTGGATGCCGCGGCCGTATTGCAGGTGTTGACGAACGACGTTCCGGAAGCTGAAGCGGCAAGGTAGACATTTCTAGAAGAAGACCTAAAGGCGAAGAGTCTCATCGTTGGTTTCCTAGCTGATGAAGCTCTGGATGTTTTCCGGGACAAACGCAGCGCGAAAGAAATGTGGAACAGCCTCTGTGAAGTATTTGCGAAAAAGTCGGTTGCCAGTCAAACGCACCAGAGGATGCAACAAGGACGTCTGCAAATGAAGCATGGAGCGTCGATGCGGTCTCATCTACTGACCTTCGATGATTTGGTGAGGCAACTAAAAACGGTTGGAGCAGAGCTGGCTGATGGTGATCTCGTGACCCAGCTTTTCCTGAGCTTGCCGGCACTCGAGAACATCAAGGACGATGATCTCATCTTGGATGTCGTCAAGCAAAGGCTCGTAGCTGAAGAGCAGAGTGTGCTGATCCAACGGGTGAATCAACGGAGGAAAAACCAGCGGCGTTTGCAGGCAACCAACAAAACAAGCATGACGACAAAGTGGGCCACATAAACAAGAACTGCATGCAGAAAGAAGTCCATGCTGCTGCAGGACGAAATACGGTCGGCTTCACGGTGAGTCATGATGGTATGATGAACCGTCGCCTGGGGGATCTCGGCCAAGGTGGCATGGCAAAGATCGTGCAAATGGATATGGCGACCGGTGTGGATTTCAAGCCTGGACAGTTTCGATTCTGCGATGTTTGGGCCCAGGGCAAACAGTTCTGGGATCCTTTCGACAGAACACGTGATACAGCGAAGCGACCTCTCGAGTGGGTGCATTCCGAGTGGTGCAGCCCAATCGATCCATCGGCCTATGTTTGTTAACACACATACATCTGGCCTGACACAGAGCATGATGTACATCAGGCTTCCGAGCAATTCCCGATATGGTTCTTCAGCGGTAGGACAATCTCGTGGAAGTTGTAGGCCTTTTTCCATTGGAGTCCTTGTCGGATTGCACTCGCTCATGCCGAAACAAATTAGCACCTTCACGATGCTCGTCTCCTACGATATCTCTCCTGTCGGTTATCTAGGCCGGTACCAGCAGGGCTCTTCAACCGTGCACTGGACTGAACTGAAGCGAGTTGGACAAAAACAATGAATCTCGAATACCGGAGCAACAGCGGAGCAAAAGTGCTCGTCTGTTACGATGATGCCGATTGGGCGGTCGACCTTCTGGACCGACAATCCGTGAGTGGCTTCATTTTTAAAGTCTATGGATGTACCGTATTCGGGAGCAGCAAGAAAGAATCAACAGTTTCGTTGTCGTTAAGCGACGCAGCAACAGCAGAGGCCGTGTGGATCAGTGGAGTTCTTTAAGACCTCCATGTAGCTGCCAACTCTGTGACGATTTACGAAGACAACCGAGGATGCATTGGTATGGCCAAGAACTTGAAAAGTGGAAGGACCAAACACATTGACGTGAAGCATCACTTCATCCGGGATTTATTAGAGAGCGGTACGGTGCACATCGAGCCGATTGGTGCCCGTGATCAACTTACCGATTTTCTGAAAAACCCCTGGAAGCCACTCGACTCAAACTGCTGACATTAAATTTAGGAATGCCGGATTGAGAAGGGGTGAAAACTAAGGTAGCTCAGTATAGATCGATAGCACATTCAACGTCGTCCGAGATACCGTGGCAATGAGTTAATCACAAACTCGTTGCCGAATTTATTAGTGTATTAGCATAGGTACCATGGTAACGAATAAATGGAGCACTACACAGAAAAAAATAATTAATTTTAACAAGCGCGTAAAATTTCTCCTCGTGTAATTTCAAGCCAAAGGAGCGTAAACAACGATATTGTTGCAATCTTTCATACAACAGGCTCAATTCAGGCGTTATCTGGCTGAAATTTACATGAAATATCCCATTATGTTCTGCCAAATCTAGCATTCCCTTTATGTGCATTAGATTACGCAGAAAATTCAGTGTTTCTTTTTATCTGTGTACGTTATTTGAAAAATAATATATGAATTAAATTGACTAGATATGTCATTAGTAAAAGAAGGTAAACGAAGGTATTTGGTCGATTTACCACCAAGTGTTTTTTAGCGTGTGTTATTTGGTTCTTGGAACTGTTTACTGTATTAACCGAAGTTCTGTGAAAAGCACAATAATTCGGTAAAAAAATGGCAGTTCACCATACTATCCGAAATGTTGATTGTTTTCACCGATCTTTTCGTAAAATATATCGATTATTTACAGGGAAATCTGCAAAGTTTTTGTTGACAGATCAACTTCCGTAATTTTTTTTACTTAGAATTTTGGGATTTATTTCAATGAAGGTAAGATCCAACCCGGGTTAACTGACAATACTGTTGCTCTTAGGATTATCTGCAAAATGTTAGCTTGGTGCCAAGTCAATTAGGATCAAGGTCGACATAAAAGCAGCAAAACATTCCTGATCGGAAAGTTATTTTTCAACCAGTGGACGGGCACCAAACAGTGCCAACAATACTGATTTTTTTTTACAGATTTTCAACTGCCAGATACAGATAAAAATATTTTTCGATGTGAAAATACAGATTGACCATGAAAAATATGTAGCAACACTGCTGGCAACCCCAATCGTCAAAATAACACCTTGGACCTTGTCCCTTGCAATACATTCTTGCGCTTTTCGTTACTTAAATCTTTTGTTTTGTTTAACTGTGTTATTTTGACAAAATGTTTAAGGGGTTATACGGTGTCCATTGTTTTGAGGGGTTTTGTACTAGACCTGCTGAGACAAAAACATTATCCATGTCCTTATTGAATATCCAGCCCCTGGTTCTACGTTGATAGAAAGTTTTTCAGAAAGTAGTTATCAAACCAGGATATCAGAATAATGTTTCCTTGACTCACTAAGTAACGGAAAAACTTTTATTGAATTTTTGAAATATTATCTACACCTCTCCCATCCCCTTAAACAAACAATAAAGCCTTCCAAATAAAGCAATATCCGATTTCGTTCCGCAAAATCGAACGACATCGTTGACTCTTCTCGATTAACGTCATCCACCGAAGTGAAAGGCCGATGAAAACACACTTCTGCTTGTTCCACATCTTCATCGCTTCCAGTTATGTTTTGACACAATTTCCAAACCTCCAAAGGATCCGATTCCAGTTCTCACTTTTCTTTTGCTTTCATCATAATTTTATTGAATCATCTTTCACTGGGCAAACACACACACACACGCACACGCAACATTTGGAAGCTGCACACTAATATAGTAGTCTGCTATTTCCGGTGCCATTCAGCAGAGGCGAAAGCAAAAGCACCGGACCAAACAATAATAAATAAATAAATTCCGATAATATTTCTCGTTACACGATCAGTGAGCACATACACACACATACACACGCACGCACACACAATGGGCTTCCTGCATGGCCAGAGGTTTGGTGCAAGCGCTGAGGTGGCGGCGAAGGATTCGTGCTGTCGGAGCCTTTCATGAGTTATTTATTTTTTTTGTAGGTTATGAATTGACCGGAGGCTGTTCGGGATCATTCAAGGGTGAAATCTGTTTGTGCGTTTGTGTTTTGTGCCATGGATGGGAAATGGAACAGCTGTCTCAACTGGATTGCACCTTACTCTGGGAGTCTGTTTCGGGGTGGCGATTCGTTTTCAAAAAAATAATTCACCGATTTTTCCGGGTCTCTAATGATTATTTGGAATTATTTCAATGTTTAAGGAATGCGTTAAAATCTTGATGAAAACTGTTTGTTCTTCTTCCTGATGATACAAAATATCGTATAAAGTAAAGTTCAAGTGAAGGTATATGCAGCAGGGGAGGTTCTTTTTCTTTCTTTAGCATTTCAAGCTTATCACTTTCACAATTCGCTTATTGCTTGCTCTCAACTTAGTGCTCTAAATACACTTCCACAGTTATTAATAGGGAGCTTTTGATTCAGGTACGAGTTTTGCATTAGTATGATTGTGTGGCAAACAGTGGTGACACGGGGACTAAAATGTTTAAACATTTTTTTGGTAACATTTGACACTTTTCATAATGACCAGAGTGAACACAAGACATAAAAAAATAAGTCCAATTGAAAATGTCATGACATTCTGCAAACATAAAATCACACCGAGCAAAAATTAACGCACAAGTGTTATGAACATTATACAAACCAGTACATACATATCATCAAACCACGCTCGGGACGAATGACCACCACGTTGAAATCAAACAAGACCAACTACACAAATTACCTTCAAGCGGCCGACAGGAACTATTTTTACTATTTTTCGAACTGATTTGGAATCTATTAGCAGTTTTTCAATTCAAGAAGTCAACCACTTTCTCAAAATTGTCTAACATGACCGATGGACGTCATCCGCCTCCGGGAAAATCCGAATTTCCGGAACCATGTTCGGACAATTGGATACTATAGAATAACAGCAGTTGTTGTAGTTTTCAACGATGCTAAATGTAGTTGATTTTATAGTTACAAGCTCACGAGCGACTTCAGAGTTCTTGAAACAACCGGAAGCTCTTTTCAAATCCTCGAAAGCCAGACTCGCATCAAAGACAACGCCATCTTCCTGCACACCTAATGAGGGTACGTAGATATAATATTCCTTCAGAAAAACATCGTTGTCAGCAATCTCATAGGCTATTTCATAATTCAGCACATCTTCACGCAGTCTGCCAAATCTCTCCCTATAGTTCAAGATTTCTTATGCAAGGAGCAAATCTCTCATATTAATTATGGATAGATAAACAACCTAGAAGGCCTGGATAAAACAGGGTACATTTTTCGCCTTTGATCTTAAACGTGAATATGATGTTTTTAGGTACATCAGATGCCTACTTTAAACATATTCACGAAACAGGTGTGACTAGTGGCCACGCTTCTCGTCCGTGAACAGAATGACGATGGACCTCCTCTTCAGTTCTCTAAGCAGTTTTTAGCTTCGCTCCACTCTAGCTGCTTTTGTTCTGTCAATTACCAGGTATTTGTGAACTCGAACTCTGAATTTTCTTTTTAAGTCATATATCAGCACTTTTCTTTCCGTTGCTGCTGATGCATTAGCTGACTTTGCCATTTTTCTTATGCTTCAATCTAGATAACGAGCCATTTTCATCTTAATTGATTTTATCAGCGCTTGTGTTCTCAAGGACCGCTCTCGACCACTTCCAGGGTTCTTTGGTACTGATGGGATTCTATTTGATGTCTTGACTCGAAACGCAATAGCTCTTGAACATTTTACAACATCCATGCTATCCGAAACTGGCGTGTGCGCGTGACGTAATCTGAGGAGTTCATTTTTATTGTACATTTTTCACAAAATCTTCCTCAATACTAACAAATTCGAACACATCATTCTGTTTGTGAACAATAGCTGACATCTGGAGCAAAATTTTGTAGAAATAGGTTGAACGGTTTGAGTGGAAAGATAGTATTAGGAAGAGTCTTAATTTTTTTTTGACGCATTCTGTAGTTCTTGGATACATTCAGAAAAGCTAAGGATCCGAACAAGCATACATACATACATTTATTTGTTCAACATCACATTTAGGATAAGACATAATCAACAACAGTGCTCCACAATACTCGGTTTGCGGCTGCCGCTCTCCCACCTCGGTCACGCCCAATGCTCGCCAGATCACGCTCCACCTGGTAAACCAATCGTGCTCTCTGCGCTCCACGCCTTCTTGTGCCCACCGGATCAGTAGCGAACACCAACTTTGCAGGGTTGTTGTCCGGCATTCTTGCAACATGCCCTGCCCATCGTAACCTTCCGGCTCTGGCCATCTTCTGAATGCTGGGTTCACCGTAGAGTGCAGGGAGTGCCACACACCGTTTTCCTGCACACCGTCGAAGATCGTCCTTAGCATGCGTCGTTCAAAAACACCGAGTGCTTGCAGGTCCTCCTCGAGCATGGTCCATGTCTCGTGTCCGTAGAGGACCACCGGTCTTATTAACGATTTGTACATGGTGCATTTGGTGCGGTGAATCTTTTTAGACCGCAGTTTCTTCTGAAGCTCGTAAAAGGCACGACTTCCACTGATGATGCCCCTTCAAATTTCACGACTCGTATTGTTGTCAGCCGTCAGTAAGGATCCGAGGTAGACAAATTCCTCCACCACCTCGAAGGTAACCCCGTCTATCGTCCCATTACTTCCTATGCGGATCCAGTCGTGATCGGTTCCGCCTACCAGCATGTACTTTGTTTTCACCACCAGTCAGGCCTTTGCTGCTTCGCGTTTCAGACGGGAGTACAGCTCTGCCACCGTTCCAAATGCTCTTCCGATAATGTACATGTCGTCCGCAAAGCACACAAATTGACCAGATTTCGTGAAATTCGTACCCCGGCTGTTGAGCCCGGCTCATCACATTACACCTTCTAGAGCGATGTTGATCCCAACAAGCATCAGTGTCTTATAACCGCTTGTTCCAACAAATTTGCAGGAGTTATTCAGCCTTCTAGAAGAAGAAGCAGAACAATTTCTCAAAATTTGTTTGAGCAACCAGTTACTTACCATTGATGTTTGATGGGATGCTTCCAGAATTGTTTTAGAAACCTATATAATATCTCAGAAAAACTTGCAGAGTAGTTTTTTATGCTATTACAAACTATAGAATGATTTCAAAATAGTTCTGGGAAGCTGTAACAGAAGTTCTGAAATGCGTTCAAAATGGTTCAATAATAATACCAGAATTGTTATATGATGCATTTCGATGCCTTTTTTTTAGAATGCTTCGAAGTTATTTTACTGAACGCTTTTGAAGAACTTTCAAACGCTTTGTGTCGAAAAGCTCTGAGGTGATTTCAAAAAAGTTCTGGAATATTGCCTAAGAAGTCTTGGGATACTGCCAAGTTTTGCGACGCTTTAGAACTGTTTTTCAAAGAGTAGTTCAGAAATGTCTCGAGAATGGTTCTGGGATGGTTCTACATTAGGTCAGAGATTATTCAGAATAGCTCTGAATTGCGTTCTGAGTAGTTGAATGATAATATAAGAATAGTTTTAAAGCAGTTCAGAGAAGCCTCCAGCTTGAATTTTCCCACACATAATTTGAGAACTTTTGATGCAAGGTACATATTTGCAGTGGAATGATTTTTGGCAAGTACAATCATTTCTTATGCTGAGCCGAGACATATTGCTCAATGAAAATTCCTAGACCAGACCTGGAATTGAACACGGTGTTGTTTAATAGCTGCGCCTTGTCCAACTGAGCTAAGGGAGAACCATAAGAGGAGACACACCAGTCTTATTTTGACTGATCTGATCTCCAAAGCAAGTTTACTAAATTTTGCCTTGTGCAAGTCAAAGTCGTTGATATCTGATATACAGTTAGTCTCAAATTGCGGCGCGAGCCAGTTTTCGCACTGCAGGTTGCAAATTGCTTTTCGGGATATAGCCCATAGTGGTTTCGATAAACTCCATTGTACCCACTTCACTGGTCGTTATTTAACCCAAACCCTGACGCTGCCTTTTCCGTGTTTGACAGTTAGGCTCAAATGCTTGACCTCCAGTGATGAGTGTGGTTTTCGCCTTGCATTGGATCCAATGAGGTTAATTTTCGTCTCGTCGGTAAAATTCACCATATTCCAGTGCTCCACATGCTTGTGAACATGTTCCTTCACAAATTCCAGTTGCTTTTTAATATTCGCTATTTTGGGTCTTCCAATATTGTCAGCAAAGTTTTTGACCAAATTTAGAACCCAAGCAACACAAAGCTGTCATGATTGGTTGCAGCAACTTGATTGAGTCACATAGAAGTTATTTTAACGTATTTGTAACACGTGTGCTGCTAGGGACCACTTGATTTGGATTCTTTGAGATGCCGATAATAATTTTTCACTTCCTTTTTGACACCTGAAAATGCACCAGTCTTCATGTTTTATGTTGTATTATGTCATTATAATTCGATAATGATGGTCCATGACGGTACCAGTGTGCACCGGTTTGGCGTTTTTTTCGGTTTTTGCTCCTCGTATACGATTTAGGTTTTACGAACACCAGTTATCGTTGTTTTTTAGCATTTCTAAGACCTTTAGCATCAAAAAACAAATTTTGATTACGGAAATTTTATGTACCCCTACCTTGGAAAAATTTTCATGAGTCAAAAAAATCAAACTTTGACCGCTTGGGGGTCCACTTAACGAAGTCCGATTGAGCTCAAATTTTGCATGGGGACTTCCTTTGAGGCGACAAAACTTTTGGGCACTACTCTTTTTTGAAAATCTCAAACGCGCATAGCGTGTTACCAATCACTAATACTTTTTCTTTTTTTTCCTGTTCTTTTTCCTATCCTATGACCGTGAGCAATACCATATGAAATCCTAAATTCAACCCTTCAAAAGCAGATGCACTGAGACAACACAGAGCAATAAGTAAAGAACGGTAAAAACCCTAACCAATTTTACTTTCAGCCAAATTTTCTACCACAAGGTAAGCAATCAAATGACCAATACAAAATATACTGAATATCCGCGACTTAATAAATAACGGGGAAAGGGAGGGGCCATCAGGGCACCCAAGTGGAACGATTTGGATAGGCACCATGGGACTGCCTCCTCCCTATTGTTAACATTTCGCGGAACGAGGGCGGGCTCTTCGACCCCATCTATTGGGTTTATTCTGTCAATCGAGGGCTCGATTCTAATGATGTGGGTGTGCTTTTGGAAGGCGATTCTCTTCCCTATATTCACGTGTTTTGCGTAAGTGTATCTGCTTACAGGTCCACCCAAACGTTTTTGGCCCTTCATATAAGAGCTTGATGATCACAAACAACAATAGAATCCTGATCAAATCGTTTTTCAGATTATTCCACTGCTATGGAAAGTTACCTTGCTACAATAGATGGTAGTATCTGTTGGATAGATACTACGACGTATGATCTAAGTAGGTTTGGTGAGTGTAATACAGAATGAAGTTTTTATTCTAGTCAAGATCATGACAAACCACAATTCAATGGTTGTTATTCTATCACTCCACTTCACATAGAATGTCTCTGATTCAGAACATACCTAGTCAAATCTTCCATCTTCTTGTTGGTCGGTATGTGCCTTGGTTATGGGTCCGCTGCTTGATGCTCAGCACTAACATGTTCCAGTTGAATTTGTTTCTCTTCAATATGCTGCCTTACAAAGTTATGTCGAATGTCAATATGTTTGCTCCTTGACGAGTAACCGATTTCTTTTCCCGCCAGGTGAATAGCGCTCTAATTATCGCAGAAGATAGTTACAGATCCTGCGCATCCTGACAGCTACTGTCGAAAACCTCTCCACCAAATGGCTTCCTGTGTGGCAGATGAAGCTGCTATATACTCGGCTTTCATCGTCGAGAGAGCGACCGTTGACTGCTTGCGACAGTTCCACGCAATTGGTCCTCCAGATTGCATGAACACATATCCAGTGATAGACCGACGGGTGTCGGTGTCATTGCCCCTAATCCGCATCGCAGTAAAGGGTGATACGGTCAAAATTTGGTCTAGGAAAAACGCGTGTAAATCGGTGAAATCGTTTATTTAAAAAATCAAATTAAATTTCTTTTTCAAGTTCAATTAGTATAAATTCAGGAAAAATATTCAGTTAGGCTTCCGCTTTTCCAAATCGAATTGCCGGGCCTTACGCTTGACCCCTGCCATCAGATTTTGTACAGCCACCTTGTCACCTTCTTCGCCGCAGAAAGCCAGTTTGCCTTGAACTGCTGCTCGTCCTTAGCAGTTTTTTGGTCTTCTTCTGGTTCCGCCTGACAATAGCCCAGTATTTCTCATATGGGCGGAGCTCTGGCGTGTTGGGAGGGTTCTTGTCCTTGGGAACCACCTGCACGTTGTTGGCGGCGTACCACTCCAGTAGCCTTTTACCGTAATGGCAAGATGCCAAATCCGGCCAAAACAGTACGGAACAACCGTGTTTCTTCAGGAAAGGCAGCAGACGTTTATTCAAACACTCTTTCCACGTAAATTTCTTGGTTGACGGTCCCGGAAGCTATGAAAATGCTGCTTTCAAGCCAAAGGTACAGATGGCTTGCCAAACCAGATATTTCTTTGCGAACTTTGACAGTTTCGTGTGCTTGAAAATATCTGCTACCTTTCCCCTTCCCTTTTGCCGTATAAAACTCCTGTCCCGGAAGCTGCTTGTAGTCGGCTTTGACGTAGGTTTCGTCGTCCATTACCACGCAGTCAAACTTCGTCAGCATCGTCGTGTACAGCCTCCGGGATCGCGCTTTAGCCGTCGTATTTTGTTTATCATCGCGATTTGGAGTCACTACCTTCTTGTAAGTCGATAGTCCGGCTCGTTTTTGGCTCGATGCACGGTTGTAGACGATACACCCAGCTTATTTGCGGCATCTCGAAGAGATAGGTTAGGGTTTCGCTTGAAACTACCAGCAACTCTCTTTGTCGTCTCAGCGGCTTCCGGTTTTCGATTTCCCCCCGATCCAGACTTCCTGGCTGTCGACAAACGTTCCCCAAACACTTTAATTACATTTGTAACGGTTGATTTTGCAAATTTTAGCGATTTTCCAACTTTGCGTGCGAGTAGCTCGGATTTTCGCGATGCGCGAGCAAAATTTTGATACGCTGCTCTTCTTGCTTGGACGGCATTTTGACAACTGAAGAGTGAATTCCAAAATCAAAATAGGAGCAACATTCTACACACACACACCTTCAAAATGAGGGGTGTTCAGGTTTTTTAAATGCAAAATTGAAAGAAATACGTCAAGTTGATATTGACCAAATTTTGACCGTATCGCCCTTTAGGCAATAAACAACGACCTCACCTTATCTGACGTAGAAAAGTTCCACTGGATTCGGGGGCGGAGCACTAAAACAAACAAAACGGGAAGAAAACGGGAACTGGAGAAACGCGAACGAAATATTGTTTGATTTTATTCCACTAAAACGAAGCAGCAAAAGCAAAACTCGTCAGTTTCAAAGCACGGCTTGCTGGGATGTTTTTTTTTTTCTAAGAACATCTGCGCCCATGTAGTGCCAACATACGAATGTCGATTGGAATATGTTGATCAACCTTCACTGAGGGTTTACAAAAGTAGTGAATATGAATTTTGGAGGGCTAGAGAGAGGAGAATCAGATAATTGTGAACGTCTGTGGCGCATTGCCTGGTTGCTGCGTAAGCACAACAGAAAAGTTTATTTTGAAAGCTTGAAGGCGAAAAAGGTTGTTTTTTAATTGGTCAACTGTACGCAACGTTGTGGCATAAACAAATGGAAAAAGGGTTATATGAATGTAGGTTGAGTAAATTTAGAATGAAATTCGGTTGGTCGAAACTTGACATAGGCCTTGAATATAAGATAACGGTCGACAAGCGTTGTAACGGTATGTTCTTCTTGGAAGGGATACTTATTACTGCAGAAAGGATAAATGTTCTTAAAGGGGATGAGAAACATTTTTGTACGGATTGGATGAATAATGATTTAAAAAATGAATGACAAAATGATGATGTTAAACGTGCTAAGTGAAAAAAAAACATATTATTGCGATGAGCTTCACATCTGCTGTGGCTTAATGTTTACCCAAGAACTCGATTATTCGAATTTAAAAACACTTTAACGTGATTTTTCGCCAGATTGATTCCGATTACAATGATGATAATTTTACAACACCAAATGATCCCCACATAAAAAGGACATTAATGTGCCGTTTAAAATGAACTGCAATTACATTTTGCGGTCTCCGTCAATTTGTCCGATTCCAGCGTGGACCTTTTTGCATGCCATAGATCTTCCCATGACAAACCCTCAATTATCGGTACTTAACACTCGAATTTATACCTTCGCCCGCACAAACCGGCAATCAAGAAGGAGGAGAAAAAAGCGCCCCCAGCCAACCCATCCCAAAACAAACAAACCATGATACTTACGTGTACAGCGGTATGGTCTGGCCGCCCTTGTACCAGATGACCAAAATCGCCCGGTCACCGGCGATGGGCGGCGTGATGTTACATTCCAGCTTGCCGGTCATTCCCTGGACTGCCTCCGCCAGATGAAGTGGTGCTGCAATCGAAAGAAAAAATGCAAGAGAAATAAGAGACATGGAAAATAAGGAATTGAATTTAATTTATTACATTAAGCTCGCCCGCTCGGGGATTCGACGGAATGGAATCCCATGGACCCGGCAATGGACAGCAGCAGCAACAGCGCATCAGCAGAAGGAAGATGGCAAATTTCATTGGACGATAAATTTTATTTTATTTTGCTGCTGCGAGAAAGAAAACAGTTTTTCCATTATTTTCCTTCTGCTGGGTGCTGCATATTGATTCGCTTCGGACTCAATTTCAAAGTCGACGAACCGGGACTGTGGGAATTCACTTAAGAGGGCTGGGTTCTTAAAGTCTCAATGTATCATAGGCGCTGGAACGCGTTTGATCAACTCAAAAAGGAAGTGCGGTGAAATCGTGCGAAATACGTCAGGGTTAATTACATCAACCGAAGTCAATTAAACAGCGCTCCGATTGTTCGTTAGCAGAATACACGGCAGATGGGGTAAATTGTTTTGCTGAAAATGCTGAAGTTGAGTTTGGACTCAACTCAGTCATACAGCAGACAGTAAATGAGAGTGGAGAACAAAGTCGATCAGAACCAACGAACCTCTCCATGGTTTAAATTGAAGCACGGGTGGTTCAGTGGTTGATTTGGACAGTACTGTGCAATATGCAAATTACAACGAATCGGACGTAAAAGAGAAGAAAGTCAGAAACAGTCTAACGGGGGAAAAAAATCGCTTCAAGTCCATTAGCAGGAGGCGGAACATGGAAGCGCTTTCATCTCCCATTAACACTTTTTTTTTTTTTTTGTGATTCTGACCTTTGTCTTCCTGAGGGAGAGTCGGAAGCGATAAAATAGAGGATTTTTTTATAAAGGGCATCTAGAGCTAGTAGTTAATGGAGCAGACTTTAAATTCAAATAAACAGTGAATTTTGTTTTGCTTTGTGTGGCAGATTTTAGAGCAGTATTAAAGGCTGACCAATAGGAAATTGGAACGCCCCTCGTGTAACGCTAGCACGTCTCTAGTGTTGGGAATCGAAATCTTTGACAGTGGTTTGTTTATAGAGAACTTTTATACACAGAGCGAACAAATCAAGAGGAACTCATAGGAATATCGTATGGAAATTTGACATTTTTTAATGGAAAGAAGTTCATAGGAAGATTGTATGAATATTTTCTTCACAGAAAAAAAAAGTTGCAATTGGGATTCGAAACATGAACCTTGGGTTCCAGAGACGAGCCGCAATCCCGCTAGACTATATACGCTTGATAAGTGATGTCAATTGAAAGAGAATAAGAGGCATGTTTTTCTCGACCACTACAACAATATCATCAATTTCTATGACGCAGTGGTCTCGTCGATCGGAATCGTAGCATCCTTGAGACCCTTGCAAGTTTGTCAGTGGTTCGAAAGTAGACAATCAGACTCGTCAGGTCGAAGAAATTGTAAACGAGACTAAGTATTATCTGCAGGTTGCTAAGATGAATCAACTACCGCTGCGAAGTTTGACTCACGAACGTAGTCGATGCACGTTCAGAAAACCTAAAGTCGTAAGAAAGTACTCGACAAGAAGTATACAAATACTGTGCACAAACACCTGTAAAATCCGGACTGGTCCGATTCCACGTTGGCTAACGTGAAAACAACAGTTTGTCAACCTACAAGGAAACCCTGAGTTTGGAAAGGAATCAGCGGACCTACGTAAAAAACTGGGATCACAGATCGTCAGCTGCGCAGCAAAGTGTCAAGATGCGTTAGAGCCAATCCCGGTCTTTTGATCCGATTTGTGATCAGGTACAACGCCAACTATCAAACGGTGCAGAACATCCTTGCCAGGGAAGGGTACAAGTCGTACCAAGCCAGTAAATATTCGAACTGGCACATGAAACAGAATTCCGTGGCCAAAATGCGTGCGAGGCTTTTGTACGACCGTGTTTTGACGAAACACAAGGGCTGTACTATGATCGATGACGAACCATACGTCAAACTCGATTTTAAGCAGTTTTCTGGTCAAAAGTTTTGCATCGCGACTGGACGTGGGGATGTGCCGGAATGATCCAAGTTCGTGTTTGCCGACAAGTTCGCAAAGCAGTTCATGATTTGGCAAATGATTTGCAATTGTGGCCTGAAAACGGAACCATTTGTCACATCCTCGACGATGCCATCCCAAGTTTACATAGAAGAATGCCTGAAAAAGCTAGTATTGCCGTTCATCCGCAAACATAGCACAGTGGGCAAGAACTGATGAAAACGAAGAAAAAAATCTGTAACTTTTGTCGTTTTTAAGCGCGGCTTGTGAACAAGGCCATTTTTGCTTGGACATCGTCTGGAGAATCGAATGGAACTGGTTTTAATCACCGCACGGATATAGTTCTGGAAATATAGAGCTCATTTTACCCCTCTTTCTCTTATATTCTTGAATAATTTTTAAACATCTCTGCACGGAGAGACTCAAGATCAACAAAATAGTGCTAGTCCCATGTGGCTGATTTTACCCCACTTCCTCTAATATTATTGAATAATTGGTAGATATCTTTGCTTTGAGTCGCTCGGGATCAACAAAATAGGGCTAGTCCCATGAGAAAATTTCTAAAAAATTGAATAGAAGCTGTTTCAACTAACACACGGCTCTGTAAACGAAGATATGGCTGATTTCACCCCACTTCTTCTTATATTATTGAAAAGTTTATAGATATCTTTGCTAGGAGTCGCTCAAGATCAACAAAATAGGGCTAGCCCTATGTGAAGTTTCCTGGATAACCGAATAGAGGTTGTTTTATATACAGCATGGCTCTGAGAACAAAGATTTAGCTGATTTTACCCCACTTCCTCTTATATTCTTGGAATAAATAATTCAACTGTATGTGTTAATTTGAGGTGAAATCAGCCATGACTTTGTTCACAGAGCCGTGCGGTGGTTGAAACAACCTCTATTCTGAATTTCACATAGGACTAGTCCTATTTGGTTGATTTTGAACCACTCCGTGAAAAGATATCTATAAATTATTTAATAATTTAAGGGGAAATGGGGTAAAATCAGACATATCTTTGTTCACAGAGTCGTGCAGAAGTTGAAACAACTTCTATTCGATTTTCCATAAAATTTTACTAGCACTATTTGGTTGATCTTGAGCCACTCCGAGCAAAGATATGTATAAACTATTCAATAATACAAGGGGAAGTGGGGTAGATCCAGCCATACCTTCGTTCACAGAGCCGTGTGGTGGTTTAAAAAAAACCTCTATTCGATTTTCCAGGAAATTTCGCATTGGAATAGTCCTATTTTGTTGATCTTGAGCGACTCCAAGCAAAGGTATTTATAAATTATTCAATAATATAAGGAGAAGTGGGGTAAATTAAGTTCTATAACTCAACCATGCGGTGATTGAAACTAGTTTCCTCGATTTCTCAGACAATTTCCAAGCGGAAATGGCCTTGTTTACAAGTCACGCTCAAAAGAGACAAAAGTTACAGCTTTTTTTCTTAGTTTTCATCGGTTCTTGCCCACTGTATGCATAGGGACAAAGTCATTTTTTAGCAGGAGCTAATGAATCCTCCAAATTGCCCGAAATGTCAACCAATCGAAAAATACTGGGCAATTTCAAAGCAGCTACTTCGACGAAGCAGTGGGTCAGACAAGGACATCCAGCAAATGAGGCCACATGGAAGAAATGCGCTGATCCCATGTTCGTTTCCACTGTGCGGGCGCTGGAAGGTTCGAGACATCATTTGAACTGGAGAAATGTACCCCTCTAATGCTGTAAATGTAATTTTGAAGTTTTAATCAAATTACTGCAAAGAAACCATTAATGGACATAAAAACAAATTTAATCAAGAATTACAGGTCTTTTTGTGCGTACCAATTTACTTTTAGTCAGCCTTTAGACATTCCATTTTTAGAATCTTTCCATCGGCGTTTGAAATGTCTAGGAATAGTCTGCAATGTTTACTAAAGTTGAGGTACACATTAAACTCCTAAAATTATGAAAATTTAATGGTTTCTAATGGACAAGTGGCCCTCATTCTATGTCCATAAAGATGTACCACGGTTGGTAAATGACTTGCCATTGCGTACGATTGGTACTTCCCGTGTCTTCAGGTGTAAAATAGACCCTATTTAGAGGTTTTCTGCCTCTTGTCCAGTAACTCGTATCCCTTTTCTCCAGGGGCCTATTAGAGTACGAGTAACAGAGTACAAGAGCCGATGGGGCTTCCTTTCCGTTATCCACGCTAGGGGTAGCTCCAAACAGCGTCTGTTCTCCATGTTAGGGGCGGCTGATCAACTTCCTCGTGACAGCGTAGGACTCTAATCAGTGCTGTGTACGATGGTCCTCTGGCAAGACATGGTATGGTGTAGGACCTACAACGGACCAAAACTATCAACAAAGTACAGCGATTGGCTGGTGCAGCCGAAATGTATCGCAATGAACTACGAAACGTACATTTAAGCGGACGTCAAGCAGATCCCCGGCCTGGAGTTATTTTTTGTCGGCAAGTCCCGCCAAGATGTTCGGAGAAGTTCCGTAAGAAGAAGGTCGACAAATTTCGAAAATGGGTGTGGGTGTGGCAAATTCAGCAAGCCGTAACTAACGACCGGCACATTCAACGGCCAAATGTATAAAGAAGAATGGCTCCAGAAACCAGGCGCCTGCAGCCCTTCTTCAGAAGGTGACGCTCTGTTTTGGCCGGTTTTGTCATCGTGCCTTTATGCGAAACCGGTGAAGAAGTGATATGAAGCGAAAGATATTGTTTTCCATGAACTTTTCCCAATAGGAACATTCTGAACGATTATGAAGGGCAAGGAAAACAGGGAAGCAAAAACCGCAAAAAAGACAACAAAGAGTGAAGAAAAGTGTGTAAGAAAGATGGCGCAAGTATGGCACAGGATTTGATTGGTAGCGTTAAGTCCAAGATGCGGGCATTTAGCCTAGGAGAGGAAGGTAACTGAACCATTTTTGCAAAAAACATACCTAATATGTGTTTTTTTATTCCCTGAGCGTTTCAAAAATGTCTAACTAAAAGAACTTGTCTGTTGCATTTTTTTCGAGTACAGTCTTTACATCCCTCGTTTTATCTACAATTTCGCTCCAGGCAATCACACTGGCCAATTTCCTGGATTTGTTGGACTATGTGAACTGAACGAAGCTATCGCAGTTTGAATACGAATTGCAAAGGAGATTAACCTGAGGAAAGGGCTGGTCTCTTACAGGGTCGTGAATTGAAAGTTGCATCTAAAATTCTTTCATTGAATGCTCTTCGTATGCGTAAAACGCATCGCGTTGACGGCTGGTTTGCACATTTTTCCATTCCGGAAAATCGCATCCTATGATTATGCATCAGTCCTGGAGCAGTATGCGGGCCATTTTACATTCGGAACCTTATTTGGCGCAGCACAGTGGTAAAAGGTTATGTGGCAGCCTTCCGGAAGTTAACCAGAATATGTACCATGGTGGCCGAAAACATGCGTGTAGGCATGTTAGTTCTTGAGTTCTTTCTGCATTTTATTTATCAATTCCTCCTCAGTTTTCACGACGAAATTGTTGGAGTAGATCTTACGCTTCAGGTTGGCCCTGAAATTCTCGATGGGACGCAGCTGGGTGACGTTGGGCTGGTTCGCCTACTTTGGATACTACATCGATATTCAACCGCTCTATCTCCTTCAACGATCGCTTCGTGTGGTGGGCCAGATCCTGCCAGAACACCACGTCTTCGCCCTTATGGTATTTGTTGATGAACGACGCAACTTACGGCAGGCATTTCGTACTATAAATTTACCCGCTCACGGCCAGTCCAGAGCGAAAGAAGAGAAGATTTGACATCCCCTTCGCTGATTGTCAGCCACAGCAGCACCTTCTTGGGGAACTTGGTGTGTGAAATGAACTTCACCTCGGAACTCACTTCCTTCGTTGTGGAAGTAAAATACAAAGTGCCCTGCCAGTCGTTGCCATCCAGGGTGAGAAAGGTCTCGTTGTCCATCACCACCGCCACGTCGCGATTCGCCGAGAAAATCGAGTTGACCATCTTATTCAGCCGCTGCCGCTGTGTCTTTGCCTGCAGCTCCGAAACCAGTGGACGCGACTTCCACTTCCTGACATGTAAATTCATGTTTGCCAGGTACTTTTTCACTGTTTGGCCGGTTGAATCGACCTCCCGGCCAAGCACACGCAGCCACATTTCCATCGGCCTTCCTCTTCAGCATCCATTGGAGCTTGTTGTTGCTCATAGTCGTCGGCCGTCCGGAACCGGGCTTTTTTTTTATGCTCTGATTGATGTCTAATAGTGCCAAAATGTTGTAGATGCCGGAACTGGCGTATCCGGCGTCCACAAAGTGCCGCACGATGTTTGTTTTCGACGCGGCGGGATGCCGTTCTTTGAACGTGCACACTTCTGAACGGAGTTGCTTCACTGTTTTCGCCAGCACAGTTAGAGTTCGGCTGATAGAGCTGTCAAATTTTGTCTGCTGACTCATGGGTTACTATGATTGATGCTGCTTTTTTTTTGTTATTCAACAAAGTTACGCTCTAGTTTTGTGGGAATCCAGGAATCTGGTGTATCTCAAACTGGATCAGATAATGATGCAAAAATGTTGCGTTCTTGCGACATCTGTACCTTTTGAGCAGATCTTTTTCTGACGCAGGACAACTGGTGATCTACAAATTTTCGAGCAAATTAGATAGTGGAAATTATTGAGTAGTGTTGAATTTTTCATTTGATAATGATTCGGTCACTAAAGATTTAATTGCGGTCCAACACGAGGCTTTCGACTGGTGTAAAAACAAAGTGTCCCCGGTGCAGACGGAACCCCGAACATACACCCTTGCGGCGACAGGAGGAGCTCGAGTTCACCCGCGTCACTCGGAGATGTTTGGTTAATGGTCGTGGAGCGTTCATGGTCGACCATCTCCTTAAGAACAGAATGGTATCTGGAGGGTACGTGGACCTGCTCTGGTTGCTCGATGTTATAACCACAACAATGGAATGTTCTGGAAACCCGGGTGAGCTCTTTTCATTTTATCCTTTTGTGTCCCATTCCAATTTTTTTTAGAATAGTTTTTGTGTATGAAATTTATATTTTTGGTGGGCTTTAAATGATGTGTTTACATCCTATAGGTAAAGAGCGACTTATGGCTCTCACATGTTCCTATCTCACGCATCTGCAAGTCATGCGATCCCAGAGCATTGCCAGCTGAAACGTAGAGACGCTTGTTGTCAATTTGACAGTGTTGATGTGACGGGGTGCGAATGAAGATCGTGTACTTTTGAATCATACTGTATATTTTCAACTCTCATATGATGGATGGTTTCGGCACGCTTTGGAATTATGTTTGCAGTCCAAAACCATTTTCTTAAGAGCACGGAACTCAATTTAAGGCTCAATTTGTTTCTGAGTATTTCAGCATGAACATGTAAATTTCATTTCTGAACTTCTGTATACACAAAAGTTTTTTTTTTTTTTGCACGATACGTTCCACTTTTGGTATGGAACCGTGTAGGGAGGACTGGATAGAGTTGATAAGTTCACATGCCTCAACATTTTGTGTTGCTTAAATTTTGTTTGGATTCGTTGCATTTCCATGCAATGGTCAAGGAACAGTTTTTTTGAATTTTGAGTATTTACACCAGAAATTGTGATTTTCTTTGAGGGACTGCTATATGATTGCTTTTGGCCCAAAACGTCGAATGTGGCTTGAATTGGGTCGGAGCAACTTCCGTTCTGGAGTTATCGCCGAAAACAACCGGCCGTGAGTTGGATAAGCCATTTATTTCAGGAATCATCAAGCCGGGATCTTCTATCACTTATACCGCTATCGTTGGAATATAACTAGTATAGGGAGGACTTTTTAAAGGATATCTTTCAGAAAAATATGTTGCTTTTCAGAGAAACTTCATAGATCCTTTATTTCAAATGTATAATTATTGTAATGATCAACTCCGTTTTTCAGCTTTACCAGGACCTTTGGGATATTTAAACACACCTTTTTATTTTTTATTTTCAGTAACAATCCAGTGAATGTCAGTTGCATTTTTTACATATATGTTTTATAATTTAAAAAAAAAGCTCTGTATACTTTCCAAGTTTTTTGGTGCAATGTTTGCACAATTGATGCAGTTTTTTTATTGTTCGGTGGCGCGAGTCCGGGTACGATGTGTTGTAGTAAACTAGTATGTATATGTATGTGTATGTATGTGTATGTTTGTGTATGTTTACATGTGTATGTATGTGTGAATGTTCATTTAATTTTATAATGCATAATATATATATATATGATCACATCACTTATCAAGGTGAATCCTGATCCATCGAGCCCTACCCTACTAACATAGAAAAACCTCCTTCCTGTGACCTTTGTGGGGCTGCAGAGGTAAACACGGTCCCTAATCAGCAAAGGTCACACTAGCTTTCCTTCCCTATTCCCAACTGATTGTAAGGACGTGGCCGGCGCCGTTATTGATTATTTAAGAAATTGAGTCACTGAAACGTGTACAGTGAGAATGGTCGGTTACTCCCAGCCCCATTCAGTTGATTCATTGTGCAATTTCACTGAATCTGATCAATCACGGAGTAGCAACCATTGATACGTGCAGTCAGTCAAGCTAAGCTAAGCTAAGCTAAGCTAAAGCTAAGCAAAGAATCGAAATTGAAAAACAATTACCTCTACATGCGACATTATGCCTCTGATTGGAGATGTTTCCAACACAGCAAAAATCAAAACGATCGAATCTTTGCTTTTGAGAAACAAAGTAAGCATTGATAATCCAATAATGTCCTTAAATTAAAAACATTGCAAAGACCGATACCAACGCTGTTATTCTTTGTGAAGGCTGTTACAGTTTACAACTAGAACGAAAATTAGCCATTCCCAACGCTCTGTCACAGTTCTACTTTCCGAGCAAGTTTTTGCAACAGATTTTCAACTGCTCGACAGCTCTGTTCTATTTTCCCCACAATTAGAAACATAGATGCAACATACTTTTAATTTGGTTGTTTTTGCAGTTATGCCAGTTGTTATGACTGATGACTGTCAAATAAGAGTTTGTTAATCAATTAGTGACATATTCGCAACCAATATTTTTTATTGCGTTAAACGTATTCTAGTTTTAATTCTGAAAGTTTCAAAATTTAAAACTGGCAAGCAATTTGTAACAAATTTGTAACTCAGTGTTGGAATCGGCCTACACTCCCCCTTCATTTCACTCACTGACTGAGAAGAATTGTATTCTCTTCTCTTTTTCTCACACATAAATGTAATTTTTGTTAAATGTGAATTTAATCCAAAATTGAGTTGGGGAGAGAGGATGTATTAAGCGTGTAGAATCAGGTTATCAAACAACTGTAAAATAGAAAATAAGCTATTATTTGTAGCTGACTAAAGGGTGCTTCGACCAAAATTTGGTCGACTTGAACGTGACGCATTTCCTTTCATCGTGCATTATAAAATTTGGCACAACCCTCATTTGGAAGATGTGTGCGTGTAGCATCATGATTCAATTTGATTTCTATTTGATTTTGAGATTGGCACTTCACTTATCAAAATATCGTCGAAGGAAGAGAAGCAATGCATCAAAATTTTGCACGTGCATGGCGAAAATCCAAACTACTCTCATGCCAAGTTGGTGAAATTGTTGGATGTGGCTAAATCAACTGTTACCAACGTATTGAAAGTGTTCGGTGAACGTTTGTCGACAGCAAGGAAAGCTGTATCGGGGGGATCTTGAAAGCCAGATTGAGCCAGCGACGACAAAAAGAGTTGCCCGCTGTTTCGAGCGGAACGTCAACCTCTCCGTCCGAGATGAAAAAGATCGAAGCGTGCTATGCTCGAAGATGGAAGCAAATATTTTTTCTCCCGTCAAATTTTGGAATTTAACTCTAGTTTAACATAAAGTATTATTGTTCATTATTTTATTACTATTTTGAGTGGCTTATTTAAAGAAACCCGTTGCAAAGCTCGGACTGCGAAATGGAAATTAGTGAATCCAAAAAACAGTTCCAGGTTCCAGCAAAGTAAATAAAGAAAAAATTTGACATGCAAGAAGACTTTTTCGTATCGCAGACCATGGAGAATCGAACAGTGTAGTGACACTTTCAAGGGGTTCAAAGTGCGGTTAAAAATCCTGAACTTTCGGCAGGCCAGTTATATGGAGTTTTAGGAACTATCGTCCCAGCCAGATTATTAACGACACAAATGAAAAAAGTGTAAATTAGCTCCTGAAGGAATTGTCGAGTGTTGTTTTGTTCAATTCATTTGACATTCCTCCAGTACCGATGTGGCCCAAGGATGTATAATTAAATTTGTCGATTGCTTTCAAGATCAAAAAGAAAAGTGCACCGGGATGATCTTTAATCTCGCAATTGTGGGAAAACTGGTTCGGAAATATGATTGCATTTGACTCTGGTGTGTTCGGAACTGGAGGACTTACTGGAATGATTGACAAGCGCTGTGTGACAAGGGAGCTGCGCGTTCAGCCTGATAGGGGGACAGCCACTCGGGAAAGTTTGGCTTAGAGAACACCTCTACTGGTTTAAGAAGCTGACGAACCGACTGTGGATAATCATCACTTTGGTTACAAAGCGGAACGCGGACGTCTTTGAAATATTGGTGAGCTCTTTCCATTTTTTCCTTTTTACTTTCAATTATATTATTATGAAGAGATTATGTGGGTAAAAGGTTTGTTCTTTCACCACTTTCGTGAAGCTGATTTCAATCTCTATTTACAGAATCTATCGAATTAATGCCATTAGTAGTTGTTTTTTTACTTCTTATAGACGGCTCAAGCTGCATAATGAATTTGAACTTGTCACCTGTCGTGCCGCGTGGAACCGACTGCGTTAAAAATATGTCGGATGTTATTATAACACAAAAGACAACGATCATGTAAATTTAAGGATTTCACATCCCAGTATTCAGTCTTGTGGCTAATTGTCAACACTTTGCGGTTTAGATTTGAGATTACCAAATGTTATCGAAGAAGCTGTTGTAAATGTAGAATTTGGACGTGATTTTGGGTGTGACAGTATATATTATTTTTGGCTTCATTCTGACTAGTTCTCTTTCACTATCCGTTCTTATATTTTCAGACATTCTTCTCTTTTCAGAGAGCGAGTAATGGCGCTATAACCATAAACTATAAGGAGCAAGGACTACAGTTAATGCTAAAGTTCCAAACGTTTTAAAAAGAAATGGAGCATCACTTAACCTTCTTAGACTAGATGCTCCCAACGACCATTTTTGATTAAATTTCTGTTCTGTACACCAAACAGGGCATTCTGTTAATCTATTCTCTCCGACTATTCATTTCCGTTTTCCTTTGATATCTACTGAAATCTACGTGGGTTCCCCGTGTCTTCTTAAGGTAGATAACAAATCCTCCCTATCACCAACGGTTGCATGGACGTGGCCAGGTGAGCGATCGAGAAGTGTCTTCGTGGAGATTTTTGCGTAAACAAACGTATCGGTAACTGGTTGCGTTTCATGGTGGCATGCAATATCTTCAACGAATTATTCCTCGTCGTAGCTCCATCCACGAGGTGTGCAAACGTCAATGCTATTGCTAATGCTAATGCTAATCTTTTCTGACGCAGGTCAACTGGTTTTTGAGAAACAAATTATGTTTGAAAAAGGCTAACCACACCTAAAGTGTAGTTACTGTTTTTTTTTTTAATAAATCGAATATTTTCATGAAATATACACAATTATTTAAAAAATCTCAAATCTTTCATCGGTTCAGGATAACTATTTCACTTCAATGAGCGAAACTGTTTGGAGTCGTTCATAATAGCGAGCCATTTGGCCAACATTCTGTTACTACAGGCATTCGGTTGAATTTTTTTTATGTACCATGATTTCTAGATACTTTCACAGTAAATCGTTTAGAAAGTCAAAGGTTTCCGAAAATGTATCTTTGGTCAAGAGAGTTTATTAACGACTTCATAATTGTTACGCTTCTGATGCACCAAAATAGAAATCGATTAATGGGATCCTTTTTTCTTGTTAGGCTGCCCACAAAAATGCACTTCAGCTTGTTAGCACACATCGTCTACTCCGCCTAAATGCTGAAATCCTGACCCAATTGATTGAGCCATTTATGGAATCTCGCCGCTCTAGTCCAGCAAAACTTCAGAAACCACTGAAAGGCAAAATCGTTTCAAGTTTCCTAACCTCACCGGTACTCGTCTACCTGCAGACCACACCCCATCGAACCAATTGCTTTTCGTTTTGCCACAGTCATACAATACTTCTCCCCTTTTCTCTCTCTCCCTCCCTCTGTATCGGATCCTTTTACCCTCAAACCCGAGCTGGGAAGGAGAAGAAGGAGAAAAAAATCCTTCGAATGCGAAATCAAAGAACCGCAATATGGCAGTGAGCCTTCTGACTCCAGCCATCGACGACATCAACCATTGAAAGGATTTTCGTTCTGATCCCATTTCAAAGTTATTCATACTGTGAAAGCCCGAAATGTGGACGGCAAACGACCACCATGGATGGAGTCTCAATTTTCTTCCACTCTAGTCCCCCCCTGATCTTGGCAATGGACCATTGGAGTAAATCGAGTCGCTGCAGTTCGGAACGTAAACAAGCCGCAGCACGCAGCAGTTCATTTTTTTTTTCGGAACAAATATCGTTAATACTGGTTGGACCGACCGACTATCGAAGAGCTTTGATTGGTTATAAAAAGGTCACCCGGACGACGACGACGACGACGACGACGTCGGCTCCGAGGACGACAACCATGTCGATGGGATGCTTATTAAAATAAAATTGAATTTTATTGCTTTACACGACATTTACTTGAACGGAGTCGTGTTCATCGTCGGCGGAGGATTCATGCCGTCGGTCGGTCGTTGTTGTCGTTTTCGTTCGTGTGTGTGTTTGTGTGTGTTTGTGTAGGGTTGCGGGATTATCTTGATGAGATTTTTTTCTTGCTCCCCTTCTGTGCTTCTGAGGGGGTTCACTTTTGGGTGGACCGGGAGTTTGCCGTTTCAATAAGCCACACGCCATGAGAGGAAGCATAATCCAATTTGAAACGGGAATGATACGACGATGAAAGCTGCCGACATTCGCCGGAGATTACGCGAGAATCTAATCGAAGAACCATTGGCTTTTCAGATGGCGATACTCGGTGAAATGATGGTTCATTGGCCTCTGGCCCCTGATCTTGAATGGAGCATGTTCAATAAGTTTAGAAATAAGATAAATTCGCATTCGAGTTGGAGTGGCCCCATTCAGTGTTGGAAAGTAGCAAACATCCTTCCACTACTGGGTGGTTGGCAGCTGACTTTACCTTCTTCTTCTTCGAGCCATTTTAATTTAATTTGGATAAAAAATCACCCACACAAGAAGAGGATAGATGAATTGGCGAAGCTTTTGAGGGCAGGAAGAACATCTGAACATCTTGAAATTTTCTAAATATCCTGGGTGCGTCTATGGTCGGTATGCAGAAATAGCAAAACAAGTACTGAACGATCTTCGATGTTGGAAACAGCCAGTGAATTATTCTACACATTTTTGCAATTACTGGAAGAAAATTTCGAAATGCATTCTGCTTCAGGCACTTTTTTCTGGCTGATTTGGTTTTTCTACGTATTGCACATCAGCATACTTCCCGTTTTGCAGCGCACATTTTTCTCATTCCAAAAACTGAACAACGTCCTGTTATAATTTGTTTTGTTTTGAAGGGTTACCAATAGCTATTAAAATTAGGTGCCAGAATATCTTACCAAACAATAGAACAGAAGGTAAACCAAATCTTGTGTGTGTATGTGTGTGTGTGTGTGTGTGTGTGTGTGTGTGTGTGTGTGAGAGAGAGAGAGAGAGAGAGAGAGAGATGGGCCTTTTTCTTTCGAATTTCTTCTTTTTTCCAGCATTTCTGCACTTTTTAAAAAACCAGCACAACTTCTTCATTTTTCAACCGCTTTCCACCATTGAGGCCTAATTTTCTTCGTTTGGCCTTAAGCTACATATGCAATATTTTATTGTTGACGTTATTTTGGTATTAATCATATGTTTAGCACATTTTCTTTGACGGCATTTATGAATACTGCATAAAATTTCACAAAACAAACATTACTCGAATTATAAAGTTCTTTTGATTTATTTTGTAGATAGTGTAATGCTTGGAACTAACATACATCCTCAATGCCAAAATTTAGGCAATACCGCCCCCGATCTGTACACCGAATGCAGGATACAGTGACAGTCGAAAAAAAAGATCCATCAGCCGTATACGAATTAGGCCACGATATCTTTACTAATCCGTACAAATCAAAATAAACTTCATAAAAGGTTGTACGGAATCAAATTGCATCACTTTTAAATGGCTGTAACTTTTTGCCCGTTGGGTATTTTCTATTAAAATTTTGGGTGAAATTAGTTCAATGTGTGTTTGTTGACGCTGTGTAAGTTTCACTTAACAGATCGTTGCAAAGATGCAATAGAGAGAACAGCAAATTTTGAACACGTACCTTGAAAATCAGGATCTTTCTTATCGTGCCATCAGCAAGAAGTTGGGAATGGTACATTCTACGGTGTCGCGTGTTTTAAATCGTGATTTAAAAATGGTTCTCCGTATAGTGTTAAGGGTCACAAGCGGATAGTTCAAGCTTTCAAGAAGAATACCAACAGTTCAGTTCGAGTTGTGGCGAAGAAACTGAATCTAAGTAATCAAAACTTTCGTGCAATATGTGAATAAACGTGAAGGACTACACACATACAAAGTCCAAAAGACGCATAATCGCGATGAACGGCAGAATATGGTAGGTAAAACACGTGCACGGAATCTCTACACCCAGATGTTGACAAAACCACATCGCCTCGTTATGGATGATGTAAAAGCAGACTTCCGGCAGCTTACGGGGCGTAGTTTTTCACTGCTCATCATAAATTGTCGTCAGATGTCTCTGACGACGCTAGAATGCAGAAGATATCAAAGTTTGCAAAAAAAAAAAATGATTTGGCAAACAATTTGCTCTTGTGGAAAGCGGATCACCTCATTCGTGACAAGTGGACCGGTCAACTGGCAGGTGTACCTAAAAGAATGCCCCCAAAAGCGTCTACTTCCTCTTCTGAGTTCATACGATGGTCCTACAATTTTCTGGCCGGATTTAGCCTCGTGCCATTACTCGGAAGAGGTTTTGGATTGGTAAAAGGCTAAGGAGATCAGTTTCTCACTGGACCTGCGGCCAATTAAAAAGTACTGGGACATCATGAAGTAGGCACTTTGGAAGCATCCTAAGGAAGTGAAATCGGAGGAAGATATGAAGAAAAAATGGATAGCCACGCAAAAAAAAAAGTTGGTCCAAATGTTGTACAGAACCTTATGAGTAGTGTAAAGAAAAATGTTCTTGTATTTGGACATGGAATTAATAGAATATAACAAACATGGAAAAAAGTTTATAACATGTTTTATTTTGCTCTTCGAAAGTTTGAAGATGATTGGTTGAACGGGCGTACTTTGCCGAATATTTGTGTGTGTGTGTGTCACAATTTGATTCCGTACACCCTTTACAAACAATAGACATACTTGGGTGTCATTCATTAAATTTAGTCATAAGCATGTATTTACGGTATGTCAATTAAAGAGATCCATTAGGGGAGATATTTTTGACATTCCTTTGTTTACATCCATCACGAATAATTGCTACAGTTGTGAGGAGCTAGCAGGATGTGCTCAAGTGAAAAGTTGTTTAAGAATCGATAATGGGAGGAAATAAAATAACACTTCAAGTTCAAAATCTTATCGTGCGTAATAGAGAGTGTGTTCGATAAAAATGGTACACCCATATTCACTCACCAAAATAAAACTGATTAGCGGATTTTCTTCTCTTCCGTTTAAAAAGCACCGTTGATTGTTCCGGATATGATGGAGGGAACGCTCATTTCACCACATCCGCAAACCGCCTGTCAGATCAGATCTTTGCAAATTTCGATAAGTTTTGCTTTCGTACAACTCGACTCCGTAGACGAGTAATTAGTACGAGACACTGAAGCAGTCTGCACATTGTAGACAAAATACGCGTATCTGTCAAGATAAGCAAAGGTAGTTGGAATTAAGTGGAAAATACTAATATTTCTTCTCATTTCTAGTTACAGGTATTCCACTAATCAGCTCAAACTCTCTTGGATTCAAGCTGCCATTGTTAAATGCCAGCAAAAAGCCTTAAATTGCTTTAGAAAAAGCTTATTTTTTGACAGATTAGGCCTATTTTCTTCTACGACTTACAGACAACTTATAATACTTTTAAACTTATAATATCGCAGTAGGTCGCAGTAGTACAGTGAATGTTTTTGGTGTAGGTGAATGTGTAGTTGCAACCGTATTTCTTACCTGCCAGATGTCTTTTAAAATTTATATGTTTTCCTACCATGTGGTATTTGTTTGGTTCATCGTTTAGTTATCTTCTAATCTAGACAATATCTGATCAATATCATGATCAGAAAGTAGTGTACACACTTAGAAATTATGAACTTTACATGAGACGTAATTCACATTTGATTACGTAAAGGAAAGTAAACAATGAATGAAACGAGTAAACCTAAGTTTTGTCTTCTGGATATGCTCAAAAACATTTGGCAGAAAATGTTGTCTAAGACCAAAAATTATAATGTTGATTTATACATCCATAATACGTCCAAAAGTAACGTATGCTTCTCTTGTGTGGTGGCCAAAAACAAAAGAGGCTACTGCACAGAAAAAGCTTGCAAAACTTCAACGGCTAGTTTCCATTGCTAAAACGGGAGCGATGCGCAGCACTCCATCAAATGCGTTAAATGCAATTCTAAATCTGCTGCCTTTGCACGAATACGTGCAACTAGAAGCGGAAAAGAGTATGCTTGGACTTAAACAGTTGAAAACTTTCATGTCTGGTGACTTAGTTGGTCACCTGAGCGTTTCACAAAGCTTTCAAAATGGGCCAGTGATGTATATGAATGGAGACTGGATGAAACCTGTGGAAAACCATGACATCCCTTACAAGATATGTGAAACTTCACGTATAGATTGGGAAGTCGGAGGTCCCACTGTTCGTCATGGCTCCATAAAGTTCTTCACAGATGGCTCAAAAATTGGAACAAAAACGGGAGCAGGAATCTTCGGCCCTGGGGTAGAAATCTCAGTGGCGATGGGAAACTATCCAACGGTTTTCCAAGCGGAGATCTCAGGTTTCCGTAAAGACGCTTTGGACCTGCTTATTGGGGAGAATGAGTTTAAAAAGGCGAGAGAATATCTTCAATCAATGTTCGAGTTGCATGTCTTTTGGTTTCGGGAGACACACTTTTACATGAAATCTTTGTTTACGTACCCTTTTGTTGGAAGATTTTGATTATACCAGAAAGTGCCTCTTTCATTTCAGTGAAACATTAAAAACCTTGATCCCGTCTTCCTTCGGAATGGGTTCGATATGAAGAGTCCAGGCTGTCTACCTGGCCTACCCTAGTAATACACCTGTTGTCATTCGGTTGAAATATCATAAATATGACTTGTTTTAGTCATAATCAAGTTGCTGCAACTAGTTATGACCGTAGTGTGCTACTTGGGTACCAGCGTAAGGTTCGTAAGTCACGTTATACGGAACAACATCAACCACAATAAACAGTGTATCACCAGAGAGTAGGAATTTCATGATTAAGGTCTGTATCCACATTAATCCGGACAACTTTAAATCGCTGAATGTTTTGAATTATTGGGGTGTAAAAATAGCTGTTGAAAAAGACTATGATTGGTGTTTACATTCCGTGTCAAGAGTTCAAGATGGCGAAGAATGAAAAGCAAGGACGTTATTCGAATCCTGACTTGTCAATACGAGAAGTTGCAAACAAACTTAAATCCACTGTCCGCGGTAAGCTCAAATCATTTCGGAATGTTTGACGGTCGAGAGGAAACCGAGAAGTGATAAAAACAGCGGACGTGCCGACCTTGTCATAACCCGAAAGATGAAGAGTAGAGAAGAAGGAAAAGAAGAAAAAAAAGAAAATAACCTAAAAAAAAGCTGGAACCCAGGCAGCGCCAAGGGCGGAATGATGTAGCACTGGGCTTCTACGGGAAGTGAGACTGGATCCGGAGTTGAAGGAGTTAGGGGAGTCATCAAAACCAGCCTTCAAGACGCTCGTTGAAATGTCTCTAGGTGAGAAGGTGAAAGTCAGAGCCTTATCCCAGGAGACAGTAAAGATAGGTAAAGTCAAAGTTGGGTGGTCAGTGCGATCGCTGAAAGCCACCTCTTGAGCAAGATAATGGTGAGGTGCTCCAATTGTATGGGTTTCGAACATCAGGCGAGGAACTGACAAAAATGCCGTGACAGATCTAATTTGTGCTTGAATTGCGGCGAGGGTCATATTGCTGGAGACTGATCGAAGAAAATCATGTGCATGCTCTGCAAAGAGATGGACGGCAACGACCATGGAACGGGAGACTACAATTTCCTGATGTGCACAAAGACGGTGCCAGGCCAGTAGTAATGGAGATCACCTCAAAAAATCTCAATCATTGCGATCTTGCACAGCAACTGTTGTGTCAGTTGACAACGGAAAGAAATTGAGGTATGGCAATTATTGCAGAACTGTATCGATTTCCTCCCGACAATGGTACCTGGGTGGTTATATAAACTGGTTATGGGCAGTTAATCCAATCAAAAATTAGTTCCGAACTTTCATGAAGGGCTCAAAATCATACGACGCGGACGCAAGAGACAACGTCGAGGATACGCACGTCACCAACGAGGATCTCGTAGCAGTAGCAAATTTGTTGAAGGTGAATAAAGCCTCTAGTCCTGATCTAATCCTCACCGTGGTATTGAAAACGATGATCCAGAAGTTTCCGGACATTTTTAGGATGAAGCTGCAAAAATGTCTGGACGTAAAAACGTTTTTGTTGTTTGTTTTGTTTGTTGGGCAAATCGGTTGTTCAAAATTTGATTGAAGTGTAAATCATAACTCAATAGTCATTTTTCATTCCCTGAAATTTAATTTTGGTGAGTAGATCTGTGTGTGCCATTTTTTTCGAATACACCCTTTACATTTTGTTTTATTATCTGACAGTTTGAATACGATAGGTTGAATGGGTGAGTTTTGTCGAATCTTATCATGGAATGCAATTTGATTCCGTACACCCTTTAAATGACATGTTTTTCTATTCAATGAAGAGGCCATTGACAAGTTTTACGAATGTTGATTTTGTTTCTCTAGCTATGATATACAAAACAAGTATCTTCAAGCATCTCTGTCTGAATGCTGAAATTTCACTCGCAACTACGGTATCTACAAAAAGAAACTTTCCACGATAGCCTTCCGTTAATTAAACTTCCCCTCGAGGCCGCTTGTCACAGCCCCATCTTAGGTTCCACCCAAGGCCATGGTTTGGAGAAGCATCGCCATGGTGTTGCGCTAAATGGGTGTAAGACAAGTTTTCTCCGAAAGTGGAACATTGCCGCCGAAATTGCTTTTTCGCTTGTTCTGTTTGGAAAGTTGTTCGTTTCGTTGCGAAACGGGGCGGCTCAAGAACGGTGGATGGTAGCTGGCAATGGAAAACAAAATAATTCAAACTTTCCGAGCTTTTATTGCCGTGCTTGTTGTTTTAGATTTGCTTAGAAATTCGAAACGCTTATTACTGTCAGACAGCGGACTCTTACGAGGCCAATCTTCCAATCAGTTGTTTTTTTTTTCTGACGTCACTAGCCTGTTACTAAATTGAGCCACTAATTACTGTGATTTCGGGGGTCTCTAACATGTTAGGTTGCTTCAGATTGAGGGGAATGCTGAAGAGCACAGAACAGTGCTTGGCCTTCTTCGAAAGAGAATGTGGAAACCTTATTACTTCTACCTTCTTATTCTTCTTCTTCTTCTTGGCTTTGATGCTCTTCATACGAGCTTACTTCCACAGTTATTAGCTGAAAGCTTTCTATGCCAACACCAATGCATGAATTTGTATATTGTGTGGCAGGCACAATTCTACTCTATGCTCAGGGAAGTTGAGAAATTTTTCGAAAAATTCCTAGATAATGACTGTTCATTAATTCATTTTCAAAGGAAATCATTTGTTTTCGAGTTTTTCTCATAAATTTGCTTTATATATATGAAAATCAACATACACATAACCGAGTTCTCAAATTTTCTTGAAGCAGTCAACAGAGCTTACTTCGCATCTATCTTTCTTAAGATGCCGCTTTATTAATGCCCAGTATCTTTCGATAGGACGCAGTTCAGGGCAGATTTTGGCATTTTTCGACAAAATCGACTTTCTACTTCTTGAGCATCTCCAACGGGTGGAAGCAATTTTTTGATGCACTCTTTGCTGTTATTTTCACCGTTGATTGTGCCCGTTGTGAAATATGAAGAACGCTTCAAGCCACAGGAGAAAATGGGTTGCTACACCATAACTTTTTCCCCATTATACTTTATTATAGACACTTTACTACTGGCATTTGTATCTAGTTGATTGATATTATTACTATTATATTACATTAGTATAATACTATTTCACATTATTTGTTAAATTTCGTTTAACAGTCTACAAGATTTTATAAATTTAATCACTGCTTTGTGAATCCTATAGAGTTTGAGCTGTTTAGTGGAATACCTGTAACTAGACATGAGAAGAAAAACTAGTATTTTCCATTTAATTCCAACTACTTTTGCTTATCTTGACAGATATGCGTATTTCGTCTACAATGTGCAGACTTATTCAGCGTGAATTAAATGGAAAATACTAATTTTTCTTCCCATTTTTAGTCACTGCTTTTTCATTTTCAAAATAATATGCAAGAATTTCAGCCAGTGATCCGTTAATACCACAGTTTTTCCTGCTCTGTTTGAATCCTCGCGTGGATGAGCATTTTCGATCCCGATTTCCAATGCGGGCGTTTTTCAGGTGGTTGCATCGTGTCTGATGCCATTCTGATTTCCATTTTGTCCAAATTCTCGTTTTTATCGCTCGTACAGCGTCTTGAGCAAGGAAAGAGATATCCTGAAGCGGTTGGTTTAGTCCTTGCTTGGTTAGGTCATCAGCTTTCCCGTTCCCGACAATACCAGAGTCGTCAGGAATCCATGTGAATATTACGTTATGACCTTCTATTTTGTTTTCGATAGTTTGGATCCCGGGGGTGCATAGACCGACCTCCACGTAGACCATGAAAACAACTAGCAGAGTCGGTCATTATTAATGAATTTATCTCGACCGTGCAGTTTTGATACGGTCATCTTTATAGTAAAGGCTTCGGAAGAAAATACGTTACAATAAACTGGTAACCGAAAACTGTAGTTAGTGTCATTCATGACCACTCCAGCACCAATTCGATCGTTGTCCTTTAACCCATCGGCTGGTTATAAGTTCCTTAAATCTTGGAAGTACGATGGTCTGGTTCGTTTGTTTGCTTTTACGTTGCTCCTTACGTCGTCATCTATTATTGGAGATGGCGGGTGCCATTTTTTATCAGTTGATCTGATCATTCTGCTTACGTTCGGACAGGACCATTGTTTCCAAAAGAAGTTTTTTTTGCTCCATGAACCACAGGGTAGTCTTTTGCTTCTTTGTTTTTCTCAGCTAGTTGAACAGCTGACATACCTAAGCGTTGAACCAATGTGAAAATGGAACCAACCAGCCTGTATATTGGCTCAACCGTTTGTTGCATGTAGCATCGAAGTTAATGCTGGTGAGTCCTAATCCGAAGTAGAGTTTGGAGACAATAAGGGCTGTTCCTATTTTCAATAAACTAGATCAGCTACTTCTTTTAAGGCGTAGAATGTTCATTCTCTAGCGACAGCTTTGTTTAACATGTTCAAGGTGTTTCGGAAAGGTGAATTTGGAGTCCAGCAAAACCCCGTAAAATTGTATACATCTAGTTTGAAGAATTCCCAAGTAACAATTTTGGTTTTATAAGGGTTCTGAAAAGCATGAATTAGACTTCAAGAATGCTATAAAACCATGATAAAACCAGCAATGTTCCTTGGGATGGGATATCATCAATCTTGATAGCTCTTCCACGATCTTCCAGCTCTTGCTTTAAGTGGCAAGCCTGTAGTAGCATGTTTGATGGAGCAATAGTGAAACCTAGACTAGAGGTCCACTCAAAAGCAGCTGAAACAGCTTTTCTAAGCTTCTTGCGTATTTCGACATGGTTTTTACCCATCACCATAAGGATGACATCATCTGTTTATAATGAGATCTCAGTATCAAGTCGAATGGCGTCGGCTGGAATGGAATAGCTACTAGGAACAGCGTCATAGATAGAATTGAACCTTGTGGAACTCGGTTATCTGGCCTTCTCAGGCTTGAGACGAAACCATTGGCAGCTTCTCGAAAGAATCTATAGCAGAGAAAGCTAGACAGGATGTTCATCATCCTCCCTGGTATTCTCCAATTTGTCAAAGAGCGCAGTATTTCCGGTCTATACGTTGTATCATATGCTTTTGAAATGTCAAGAGATACTCCAGCTTGGCAAAGTGAGAGTCTACACCTTTACCGGCACAAAAAGCGTGCTCTCGTGAGTCCAATTTACCAGTGGATTCTAGCTCTGTCAAAAGCCACCGATTAGTGATTTTATCGAACAGTTTTCCAAAGCCACTCCGTAATGTTATCGGCCTGCATCCTTCGTTCCAACGGTTAAAGTAGTTGATAGCTCACGTTTTCATCGCCAGTAGATGATCCCTCATTCATCGTTTTTGTGTTTCTTCAGGTTGTTTTTAGGATAGTGTGCGTCAGACGATTTACGTTGGCACTCAATGGCAAGAGCATTTGCTTCTTCTTGCCTATTGTTGGTGTGCCCTGTTGAAAGGTTTACAAGGTGCGGCAGAAAATAATGCGAATTTTTTTTTCTATTTCTTTCAAATCCCATTTCAAACTAATTCAAGCAATAATCTTTTCGAGTGCAGTTATCTTTATTAAATCCTTTTAAACAAATTTATTCAATGTGTCCTCCATTTTTATTAATAACATCCTCGAGCTGACGCCCAAAGCCAGAGCATGCCTTTCGGACGTAGTCCTCCGACATTGACTGCCATGTGCGTGCTATGGTTGACTTCAGGGTTTTCACACTAGGGTGTGATGTTTTGCAGGCTCGTGCTTCAACATATGCCCAAATCGAATAATCCAACGGATTAAGATCTGTACTGCTAGGGGCCACAAATGCTTCGGCCAAAACTTCATGTTCAAGTTGGCCTTCACCCAGGGAAGCACTTGGTCCTTTAATACCGATATACACTTCGGTATTGATTTTAACTCCAACATCAATGAAAACAAGCGGCATTTTCAAACCGTTGGACGCCACCAAGCCAAACATCATGACACCAGCCGGATGTTTGGTCTGAAATTTGAATTTCACTTTTTCCGGAACGTTCTCCATTTTCTGCGGTGAAATGAACCGGTCCGTGCGGCTGTTGGTCACATCATCGATGCTGAAAAGTTTTTTGTCGGAGAACCGGATTATCATTTTTTCCTTTTTCAACAAGGAAAGCAATCTCTTGGAACGAGTCACTCGTAGTTCCTTGACCCGGACCGTAATCAAGTGGCTTGTCACTCTGGCTCTGTAAGATGCATGCAGGTCTTCTTTGATGATTCTCCGCATGGATTTCTCCGAAATATTGGCTTCCTTTGCAAGTTTTCTTATGGAACGCACCGGATGGCGAGCAACTTTTGCACGGACCGATTTGATCACGTTCGGCGTGCGTGCAAAGCGCGGACGTCCGCTTCCCGGCTTTCGCTGCTTAGGACCATCCTGCAGTGACTTTTTTATGCGGTAAATTGTTGCCAAATGGCACCCTACCACCTGAGCAATCTCTTTCGGCTTCTTTTGGGCGAGCAACAAACTGGTGATCACTTCTTTCGTGAACATTTTGACGAATTTGCAATAAAACAAATAGAATGCAGCACTTGAAAGAAAACATAAACAAATACACTTTCGACAGAAATTAGTCACTAGCTACACGAATCAACCCAATACTCAAGTTTGAACATTTTCGCATTATTTTCTGCCGCACCCTGTAGTATAATTGAAATGCGTTGTCTTTTTCTCGGAAGCCTGTTGATGTTATTCCAAACTCGGGATGCTGGGGTGTCTGGATTTAAACTTTCGACAAACGCATCCCAGCTGTTTCGTTTGGCGTCAGAAATTGTTTTTCGGTTATGTGAGATCGAGCTTCCTGAAATAATTTTTGGTCATCGATTTTTTCTTGGTTACGCAGAGCTCGGAGTCGTTTTCGCCTGGCCTTTATTGCTTCCTTTACTTTCTGATTCCACCACACAACAGATTTCGGTCCAGTATTCCCTGATGTTTTGAGGATGCTTGTTTCAGCCGCTGTTATGATCATGTCCGTGAACTCGTCTACCGATAGTATAGACTTAGGGCGTAAGGATCTTCGTGTTAGGTGTTGGTAGAGTTGCCAATTAGCTTTTTAGAATAACCATCTAAGGGAAGGTCCATTAATTATGTCACGCAGTAAGGGGGGAGGGGGGGTTTGAGAAAACGTGACGATCCATACAAAAAAATTTAAAGGTCCATACAAAAAACGTGACAAGGGGGGGAGGGGGGTTTGTAAAAAGTCAATTTTTGCGTGACGGACGTTCCCTAAAGGGTGTATTCGATAAAAATGGCACACACATATATACTCATCAAAATTAAACTGATTATCGGATTTTCTTGAAATTTTCAGGGAATGAAGAACTACTAATGAGTTTTGATATACAATATTTGTTTTATTCAATTTCGTCTCTCATCCCGAATGCCCGCACCTTCCTTTTCACTCCACCCATCAAATTTTGTACAACCGATTTTCCCAGTGTTTTTGTTGTTTTTACCCAAATTTTCTTCAATTCTAGCTCTGTTTTTATAGTTTTGGGATGTTTGCGAAGTTCCGTTTTCATAATTTCCCAGAATTTTTCAATTGGACGAAGTTCCGGTAAATTTGGTGGGTTCCTTTGGCACAAAATTGACTCCGTTGGCTCGGTACCACTCCAATACGTTTCGAGCGTAGTGGCAGGATGCTAGATCAGGCCAAAACAGAGTTGATCCTTTGTGCTTCTTAATGAATGGCAAGAGACGCTTCTTAAGGCACTCTTCCGTGTAAATCGCACCGTTTATTGTTCCGGAAGTGATGAAGGGAGCACTTATTTCACCACATCCGCAAATCGCCTGCCAGATTAGAAACTTCTTTGCAAATTTCGATAGTTTCTTCTTTCGAACATCCTCCGGAACATCGAACTTCGACTTGGCAATGAAATATTCTTGCCCAGGAAGTTGACGGAAGTCGGCCTTGACGTATGTTTCGTCATCCATCACGATGCAACCGGATTTGGTGAGCAGCTTCGTGTAAAGTTTCCGGGCGCGGGTTTTCGCAGTGATGTTTTGTTTTTCATTCCGGTTTGGGGCTTTTTGCACTTTGTTAACATGTAACCCAGCACGCTTCATGGTTTTCTGCACAAAACCGACTGACACCTTAGACTTTTTAGCGACATCTCGAATTGACATGTGTGGACGGTTCTTGAATTGTTGTACGACTTTCCTGGCCATTTTACTGTCCATTGGACCACTTTTACGACCACTCCCTTCCTTCCTTTGGACACTCAGACGCTCCTTGAAGGTTCTTATTACACGAGACACAGTTGTATTTGCAATTCCAAGCCTTTTAGCAATCCACCGGTGGGACGCTCCTGGATTTTGATTGTGAGTGCACAAAATTTTCTCACGGACAATTTCTTGTTTCGACGACATGACTGGAACTACTGAATGTATAACTATGAAACTTTGCAGATGTAAATAATACACTATGGATAAGATCTACTCAAATTTCTAGGTTTTTTACTCATACGATTCAAAGGTTACAGAAGATTTTCTGTGTGTCATTTTTATCGAATACACCCTTTAGTTAGACATTTCGGTTTGTTTTGATTATGGGAAATATCGATCAAGGAGGGTAGAAGATCACTACCGGAGTAGTCGAGAAATGCCTTCCAGGTGAATTTGGCTGCATGTGAGGTATTGGACAGAGAGACGTCTAGGGCCTGGGAGGTTCCTGTTGCAGGGTCAATGCGCGTATGACAGCCATTGTTAAAGACGAACATGTTGAGTTGTACCACTAGCTCTAAAATGGCTTCACCTCTCTTTTTTGCTCCAGATGACGACGCAGCGCTTCTGCTGCCCAAAACAAGAAGGGGGTTTGGGAATTCTTCCAAAAACTCTCCAAGCAACTTGGCAGCGTTATTCTCTTAAGGTGGGAGGAATATCTAAACAACCGTTATTGCTATTGGCACGTGTAGCAGAACGGCGACGACGTGGATATTGGTTTGAAACCATATTCTTTGGAGAGTGGTGCCTTTTTGTATAGCCATTTCAGTACCTTTCCTTCCATGTGTAGAATATTGACTCAGAAGAAGTTGATAATCTCTGCCTAGAGTACCTGACCCTAGTCTGTGGTAGTCAGCATTTGTTTCCTGCAAGCATAGATACTATTACAGGTTGGTATTTTGATGTCAGAATCTGTAGCTCACTCGAGTGAGAGCGGAGCCTGCATATGTTTCATTGAATGGCAAATAACGGAACGATCTTGTGCGCTTCGGTAACATAGGATTCGGAATCAGTTGAGGTTTATGACGATAATCGCAGGCTCAGCTGACCATTATGGTTGCGTTCCGACTCGGCTGGATCCCAGGTGGATGGCAAATTATGTTATGTTGTGGTGTTGTACTAGAGTGAGGCATCTTTGTTCAGATCCGGCTTGATTGGATTCCAGGAGGAAGGACGGAAAGCAAGGCGCTCGTGTACGACTCCGTTTGAAATACCGTCTGAGCATCCACTTCCAGGATTGTAAGGGGGGAAGTTACTACACTCTCTTTTTACTATCGGCGAAGTATGCAGGCCCACCTACGCTGCGATTCTCTTGGGGGTTAGAGGTTGCATTGAAGCCTTGAATCGTGGGAAAAGAAACGGCGTTTGGCGTTGGCCGAGGGTGTAAGCAGAGCACGCCGACTGCCTCTAGAGGCTCTTTGGATGGCTCCGGAACATCTCTGGTCAGGGTCGACGTGGTAGGGCCAGCACTTGGCGATTCAAAATGAGCTTATGCTTTCTATCGTATTCACCAGATATCAGCGCAGGAAACTTTTGTAAACAGCTGTTGTTTTCAACCATCCTTTTGGGTTCATAGAGTTTCTGGTGTCATCGTCGTAATACATAGCGGTAAAATTCGTTCTTCTGTTTTTGTGACCTTGTTCATAACGGGGTATTCCTCGTAAAAGGTCGTTAATATGAATCCTAGAGGGTTTGAGCTATTTAGTGGAATACCTGTAACTAGAAATAAGAAGAAAAATTAGTATCTTCCATTTAATTCCAACTACCTTTGCTTATCTTCGACAGATACGCGTAATTCGTCTACAATGTGCAGATTTCTTCAGTGTCTCGTACTAAAGTCGAGTTATTAGTTGTCCCTTTTCAGTGTTTTAAGTAGTACCACAGAGCGCAGTTTCTCTGGGTACACACTTGCGCTGAACTGGCTAGCTTGTCGTACCAAGAGGGCTCAGTGGGGATGCTTCGCCGAGAAATGAGGCTGAGAGTCAGTTCAATTGTGAAAGTGTCACATCAGGTAGTTTACCTACTGCAGAGGATCGTGTGCCTGGAGGTCAACTGAGAATTTAACTGTTCTTATTGGGTTCGTGATTGCGGCGCGCTCGATGTTTTAACATACTTTTGTATTTCGCAGGAATAAACCACCAACACTTGTGAGTGGCACCAACAGCAACCCAACTGTTGGTTGAAATCGGTCCTCAAACTCGATGTTTTAACATATTTTGGTATTCTGCTGAAATAAATCACACTTGTGAGTGGACCCAACAGAATCCTTACTGTTCGTTTAAATCGGTGCCATTTTTTGAATTACTCTAATGTGCATTTCTTTACAGAAAATAAATCGGGAGCATTCAGCACACCACTTACCAAAACCGATCCTGCTGCAAACCCAATCATTTTATCCAGCATCCCAGTGATTTCTCGTGGAGGTGTAGTGGACTCCGGGGTTCCTTCAAAGTAAGTACCATGGCAACATATTCCTACTCATTCCTTACTTGACCCGCATTTGAACAAGGTACCGGTGCCGGCCTTAGTTTGGGATCACCAGTTTTTACACATTGAAGATGTATGCTAGTCCCAAGCATCATCTGTTGATTCTCTGTGTGATAACAGCTGATCTGGCAATAACGGAATAGCAACCTCGGGCGGTCAATCTTGCTCGTGCTCCAGCTGAGATTTTAGTAAATCTTGAAGAGCACATGTTTCTCCAAATTTCTTAACAATCTTGAACACTGCACTTCGTGCTTTTTGCAAATTCTCGAAACGACAAGTTCTTTCTATTTTCAGGTGCCTTGCTTTAAACAATGTTTTACACATTGAGCGAAACTTGACATTTTTTCGGTAAGTCTTAACCCTAAACCATTGATAAACAGTTGTCTACTTTCTTTAATGAACAGTCCTTATGTCCCAATTAGAACCGAACAACCGAGGTTACATTCGAGCATCAATGCATTGCTAGTGAATTCCGATTCATTTCTCATCAAAGCATAATTGAATGCAAACAGGTGAACGAACAAAGACCCTCAATTTTGGTCTCGGCTCAAATGGGAAAACCAACCATTAGCCGGTGGTCGATTCCGATGGCGAGCAGCATTTTCGTTGACCACAGTTCATCATTATTTTATTTTTTCCGATCATGCAGCGACAGAATCGGATTAATGATTGATCAAATTGTGGGTGCGAGCCCGCACTGGTCGGATGTGGTGGTATTAAAGCTGACGGAGACAATTTCCCATTGGCCTCAGCACGAAAGTGCATCATTCGAATTGCAAATTCCTCTGAAAATCTTCCCACTCTAACAACCGACAGTCGACGGCCCTTGCCCGCGCGAACTCCGTTTATCGTTCATTACGAGAATTCCCCCCGAAAGCATTTACGAACAGTCGGCGTCTGTCGAGTTCATAACCTCTTGACATTCGTCGCTAACCGTCCAGGGGCCAGTAATGCCGGGGGGAAGGGTGAATTCCAGGAAAATCCAATAAATCTCTTATGCGGAGACAGTTCCGGAAAAATCAAATCTCATTTCCACTAGCTCACCCGATGGAACATGGCCGTGGACAGGGACGACAGGCAATATCTGCGCAGGAGACGAACCAGCAACGAGAAAGTCAACACATGTATCATCGGTTGGTTAGCTGATAAGGGAAGGATAAAGCAGGAAACGATCTGCTGGGTCGCAGTTTTTTTTTATTCCGAGCTCCAAAGGACGGCAACGGAAGGCAGCATTCCATCCTGATTGGCTGCTGGAGGCACAGTTAAAAAAGCAGTGTAAATTTCGAATCAATTCGAGCGAACCCATCAAATATCATACTAGTTCCAAAGTCCTTGGTTCACGAGAAATGAAACACAAGTTCTCGGGAATGAATTTCGACCGCACCATTAGAATTCGAATTTTTCCTAATGTGATGCCTGCCTGGCTGTTGATTCAGCGTTGGTGGGAGAAGCAGGGACATGCGCTTGCTTTCTTGTTCCGATGTGACTTTATACCGACTCTGGACTCGTCCCTGCGGCAGCTATATAGTATGGAAACAACTGGGGTCGTTTGAGCATACACATTCCGGAGGGCTCCATGGCAGTGTGCCTTCGGGGAAGTGCAGCAAAAGGGAACCAAACCAGTGGAAAAGCTGTAAGAATCTCTTTCACTAGGGGGGGGGGGGGGGGAGGTCGCGGTTGCACGGTGGATGGAATCTGAGTGGCATTTTTCAATAAGTTTCCGGACACTGTGCACATATTGGATGGTAGAAGGAGATTCTTTTTCGACTATTTTTCCTTCATTTTTCGACCAAGGATTGATCCGGAGCTTTGCGGAGGTCAGGGTAAGTATGTCTCCGAAATAAAAAAAAAACTTCTGGGAGAAAACTGCTGACAAGGCGTCTTTCTCTTTGAACAAGTTCGGGGACGGTAAATTCCTCTCTTTTACAAGCTTTTCCTCCCGGGTGCATTAGTTTGGGATTTTTTTTTTCTCGACAGGAATCCACTGCGGGATGGCATTCAAGTCGTTTGAAGGTGGATTTTCATTTTATTTTCATTTTTTAGTGCCATCGTCGGTTCGCTTTCGTACTCCACCCGTTAGGATGCGATATGTCAGCAGGTTTTCCGATGCAATTACTGGCCAAATAGTGGTCATTCGTGTGGAGTTGCTTCCGATGTTTTTTTGTGTGTGTGGTTTGCTGAACATCTGATAAGAGTTAATTTATGTTTTTATTTCCTTTTCAACAGATGTTCTACTGCTGTTAGAACGAAAGTTCCCAGGAATAGTTCTCTATGTTCAAACTGGTTAGAATGTTAAATGTTGGTGAAAGTTTCATTCAACGCAACAAACTTGAGTAACTCATCAAAGTGGGAACAGTATCATACTTCTTACTATCGAAACAATGCAAAATGATCTTCTTATCTAATAGTGACTGCAACGAGAAAGGATCCTGGAAATGATTGGGTAAGATGACGTCCATTCATTATAATAACGAAGCTTAGTCAGAAGCTATAGTCAAAACACATTCAGAATTTTACCCAACACATGAAGGATTCGTTTTCATCAAATTAAATACAAAAATCAAAACAAAGGTAGTTCACTGTACTTTAAGGTAATATCAATACAAATCATTTCTCTCTCTCATCTCTCTCAAACAATCTTTTGAAAATTCGCACTTTCTTCTTTATTCCTCCCATCAAACGCTGCACACCTCCGAAGTCAACTTCCTTGGCACATTTGTTCCACATTTTGTTCATCTGAGTCGCGCCCCGAGCCGTTTTCCCACTTTTCTTAAGTTTCCGCTTCATTATTGCCAAAAATCTCTCGATGGGTCAGAACTACGGGCAGTTGGGTGGATTTATGTTTTTATCGATGAAATCTAGGTTATTATCGCGGTACCATTGGATGACTACCCGGCTGTAGTGACAACTCGTCAAATCTGGGGCTCAATCAAGCAAAGGAACCCAAATTTAGCATGCAGATGTTTTTGGAGGCAAACAATGTTTCTATGGTAGTCAAAGACTCCTCCCCTCCCTAGAAAGGGAAGCTCTCGTACAAATGAAACAGAAGTTGCTGCATATCTCAAGAACTAATCAAGCCAATGGAACCAAATTTGGCATGTGGGGTTTTCTGGAGAAAAATGTTTTTATGGTGGTTTGAGACCCCTCCCCTCTCCTAGAAGGGGTGCTGTCATACAAATGAAACTGTAATTTCTTCATAACTCTAGATCTAATAAAGCAAATGGAACCAAATTTGGCATGCGGGGATTTTAAAGGCAATAAATATTTTTACGATAGTTCGAGACCCCTCCTCTCTCTCTGTTAGGTTGGGGGGCGGTGAAGTTAATGGAGCCAAATTTGGCAGGTAGAGGTTTTTGAAGGCAAGAAATGTTTCTAAGGTTAATCGAGACCCCTCCGCCCTCTGTAAGAGGGGGGCTCTCATACAAATGAAACATAAATTTGTGCATAGCTCGAGAACTAATCAAGCATATGGAACCCAATTTGGCACGTGGAGGTTTTTGGAGGAGATAAATGTTTCTATGGAAGTTTGAGACTACTCCGCCATATGGAAGAACATTTAATAGAACTAGCACGTTTATGGTTGTTTGTTCAGAATGAGTTTTTTTTTTCTTGACTTAGCAAGGGTTCAAACCCCTATCAAAACATGCTTTTTACCCTTAAAAATACACGTTTTGTGTTTTAGTTACCTGTATAATTCTCACGTTTGGTTGAAATTTGTATTTCATTTGTATGAGAGTCCCCCCTTCCAGAGAGAGGAGAGGTCTCAAACCACCATAGAATCATTTCTTGCCTTCAAAAATCTTCATATATCTAATTTGGTTCTTTTTGATTGATTAGTCTCGAGTTATGCAGAAATTTGTGTTTCATTTATATGGTTGCCCCGCCCCCTTTCAAGAGGGTTTTGTCTAAAACTACCATTGAAACCTTGCCTGCCTCCAAAAAACCTCCACATGCCAATTTTTGGTTCCATTTGCTTGATTCGAAGGGTCTCAAACCACCATTAAAACATTTCTCAGCGCAAAAAATCCATCTGTCAAATTTGATTCCATTTGCTTGATAAGTTCTTGAGTCCAATCAAAAAAACATTTTTTAGCCGCATAAATCTGTACGTACCAAATTTGGTTCCATTTGCATAATTATTTCATGAATTATTCTGGAATATGTTTAGGAGCCCCTTATTTCAGAAAGGAGGAGGTCTCGAGTCACCTTAGAAGCATTTTTTGCCGTCAAAAACATCCACCTGCCAACTTGGTTTCATTTGCTTGATTAGTTCTCGAATTATGCCGAAATTTGTGCTTGTTTTATATGAGAGCCCCCCTTTCAAGAATGGGGAAGGGGTCTCAATTCACCATAGAAGCATTTCTTGTCGTCAAAATCTTCCACCTGCCAAATATGGTTCCATTTGCTAGATTAGTTCTCGAGTTATGCAGAAACTCGTGTTTCTATTATATGGGAGCCCCCCTCTTCAGGGAGGGGAGGGGCCTTAAACCATCGATAGAACCTTCTCTAGCCCCTTCATACGAAAGTTCACGCCGATCGGTTCAGTATTCTCCGAGTCTATAAGGGTCAGACAGACAGAAATTCATTTTTATAAAGGGTGTTCCGATCACAATTTGGCCAAACAGTAATATGTGTGAGTCGATCAAACTTCTTTTTAATAAGTCAAATAATTTTTCTTTTTCAAGTTCAGTTAATACAGAATACAGAAGAAATAAATCAGCTTACCTTACCATACCAATCAGACTAAGGCCGGCGTGGCCTCTGCTGTACACAGAAGTTGTCTCCATTCTATTCGGTCCATGGCTGTCACTCGCCAGCCTCGCTGTCTGCGGAGGGTCCGCAGGTCACCTTCTACTTGATCGATCCAGGGCTGTCGTCCGACATTCTTACGACATGCCCAGCCTATCGTAGTCGACCGATTTTTGCAATGTGTACGATGGGAGGTTCTCCCAGCAACTGGTGCAATTCGTGGTTCATTCGCCTCCTCCACGTTCCGTCTTCCATCTGCACTCCACCGTAGATGGTACGCAGCACCTTCCGTTCAAAGACTCCAAGGGTGCGTTGGTTCTCCACTAGCAATGTCCATGTTTCGTGGCCGTAGAGAACTACCGGTCTTATTAATGTCTTGTAGATGGTCAACTTAGTGGTTCAGCGAACTTTTTTCGATCTTAGCGTCCTTCGGAGTCCAAAGTACGCACGATTACCAGCCATAATGCACCTTTTTATTTCTTTGCTGGTGTCATTATCGGCCCCAATCCTACCAGCTTCAGCCATAAGTCTGATGTACGTTTCCGCCATCGTCTCAAAGTTACGTGCTACGATATCAACGTCGTCGGCGAAGCCAAATAGTTGGACAGACTTCCTGAAGATCGTGCCACTCGTGTCTATCCCAGCTCTTCGAATCACACCTTCCAGTGCAATGTTAAGCAACAAACACGACAATCCATCACCTTGCCGCAACCCTCTCCGAGATTCGAAGGGACTCGAGAGCGTCCCTGGTACTCGACCGACACACATCACTCGATCCATCGTTGCTTTGATCAACCGCGTCAGTTTTTCCGGAAATCCATATTCGAATACTCAGCTAAGCTTCCTTATTACCGAATGCGAATTGCCAGGTTTTTCCTGCCAGGTTGCCATAAGATTATGTACAGTCTCCTTGTCCACTCAGTTCGCCGCAGAACGTAAGTTTGCCTTGAACTGTTTCTCCCTCACAGCAGCTTTTTGAGTCTTCTTAAGGTTCCGCTTGACGATGGCCCAATCGAGACAAATACTTTAATCCAGTACCAAAAAACACGTACTATACTAAAAGAGTTGTATGTCTGTCCCAGGAATGATAGAGATATTGGTCGGTAAACTTCCTATCACACACTGCTGTCAGAAACTTCTTGAAAAATGGTGAAAAAAGTGGCCGCATAGAGAAACGTGGAAGGAGAAATAAGCTAACAGCGAAAGATATCAGGTGAATTTGTAGAATCGCAATGAATCAGAAAAGAACAGCATGGCAAATCTGCCGGTAGATGGAAGAAAACGACAAGCAATTTGACATCGTAAACATGTCGAAACAAAGAGCTCGATCATGCTGGGCGCAGATTAAGCAGGATACGCTGGAGAAGCTGATTTTGTCCATGGTGAAAGTAGGCTCAGATGCCCATCCTGACCTACGCCGATTAGGCTCTGACCACAGTGTCCCCATGAAGGCCCGCGTCAACCCTAGCATGGCCTCCCTGCTCGCCATCAAGTTTACATATACAACCATGGGATCTCTATGGCGACTTCTTCACGTGAGTATGGATAGCGACTGAAAGGGCATCCAACAGCATGGGTCCGCAAGTTCCCAATGAAACGATTCAGCAAGAGGAAGCGAACCCGTTTGCCAAAAGAGGCTTAATAAGTTCCTCGCCGGGCAGGAAGGCATGATCCGGTGGCGCATCCGATACGTGCGGAAGCGCGGCAGCATCGAAAGCAGGGGTCTCCGGTAAACTCCAAGCTAGGGATGGGCCTGGGCTCATGCGGGCCATGGAGAGGAACCTCGATACGCTTCCTTAAGTGTTGGTAGTCGCAGAGCAGCTGAATGCGTTAATCGACTTTACGTCGACTCGCAACAATATCAGCAAGGACCTCAAACGTAGCTTTTGCAGCTTCGTAGGTCCGTTCAGGTTGCTTGTCGGGAAAGAGATGAACTGGAAGCTATGCTCCTAGCCAATAAAAGTGCAAGGGAAGTGACAAGGCTAGTGGCAGCGGAAAAAGCTAGGGCATCTTACTGCAAGTTTACGCAGACAAATTGCCGAGATCCCGCCTCACCTACCATGGTGACAGGGACATCCAAGCGTGCAAGGCAGTCGCCCGGGGAAACAACACCCTGTGGCTCAAAGAAGCGGCTGATGTCTGATGGCCCCATGGGTCCAAAGGCATATGCGTGCGTGGTGTCGGGATTGGAAGGACCAACCGTACGTTCTATGGGGCGTAAAGTGAGTGACTTTGGCACCAAAGGCCCTAGCAAAGGTGCCAATAATACCACCTCGGTGGTGCGCGAAGTCACCGCGCTAAGGGTGGCCCAAGTGAAAGGGCCGATCCCAGAAACGAACGGGACAACATCTGGGGAACAAGCGACGATCTCTCCAGAGACAGGGAAAACCCCTGGACCAAGGTCCGGAAAACGAGAAATAGACTTCAGGAAGAAAAAGCGAAACGAAGCCAGGATCGAGAGCGTTACCGTGGTGAGGCCCTTATCGTGAAGACCGAAGAGTCTAAGTACTCCGAGTTCCTCGAGACGATGCGCGGTGACGCCAAGCTCGCGGAACTGGCCGTCGACGTGTGGAGTAACCGCCGTACTCACACCGGTGAAATGATCCTCGAGCTTAAGAAAGACACTAAGCTGAAAAGCCCAGCGTACAAAAAGCTGGCCGAACAGGTCCTAGAAGCGGGAGTGGAGGTACATGTCCTAGCCACGTTAGTGACTCTCCAATGTTATAACTTGGACGAGATCACGGAGGAAGGCAAAATCTCCACGGCCATTAAAGTCCAGTGTGGGGTCGAGGTAGCAAAAAGTCAGCTTAGGAATAAAGTGGCAACAACACGGCTGCCAGTTGCTGCCACAGACACGGCCCTGAAAGTGGCAAAACTCAAAGTGGGGTGGTCCATATGCCCACTGAGTCGCACCTGTCGGCAAAGGCGCGCTTTAAGTGCCTCGAGAGAGGGCATTTGTCGTGAGAATGTAAAGGCCCCTATAGGAGCAACCTTAGGTGCAACCGAAGGTGTGGAGGAAAAGGCCATAAGGCCCGGGACTTTAAGAAGCCCCGCAAATTCATGGGAAACCAAACGACAAGCACGTCACTGGAGGCCCCACCACCAAAAAGCTAAACACAGTGCGGGTAACCCAATTGAAACTAAACCACTGTGAGGCAGCTCAGCCACTGCTGTGTCAGGCAGTTCGCGAGTCAGGATATCCGTAATAATATTCGACCCCTACCACATCCCTGCCCATAACGGAAATAGGGTTGCGGATAGGTTCAATTTGGCAGTTTTATGGATGACCGTCCAGGAGGTTGTGTCCACCTCAAACGAGGGCTTTGCAGTCGCAACAACACTCCGTTTCATTTGTAGCTGCTATGCGTCGTTACGTCGATTGACCAGTTCTCACTAATGGTCGATCGGATGACAACGGAGGTAACCGGACGCAACCCGTTGGTAGTAGCGGGTGACTTCAATGCCTGGGCGTTGGAGTGGGGCAGCCGCCTTACTAACCCAAGGGTCCAGATTCTGCTTGAGGCCCTGGCCAGGGTCAACGTAGACCTGGCCACTGTAGGTACCAAAAGTACCTACTATACACACGGAGCGGAGTCAATCATCAACGTGACGTTCTGCAGCCCTGGACTTTTGAACAACTGGAGAGTGTAGGATGGCTACACCCGGCTGTTTGCTATAGCATCATCCACAGTGCTAGCCAGCGTGCAGAGGGAGGAACACCCACTCGATTCGCGTAATCATTATTTGTCAAATAACCCAACCAGATTTTTCATTATCTATGCCGGTAGGGTCATTATTAGGTGCTCGATGGCATCATCTGGTGTTTGAGAGCGTGAATTCATTGACGGAATAATGGTCAAGGAAGTTTATCTGGACATATTGAATCGAAAATTTCCAGCAACCCTCTGAAAACTGATAATGGGCTAAAGATACACATTCCAGCAAGATGGGGACCCAGCATACGTCAAAACTGGTATCGCAATGGTTCAACGAACGTTTAGGAGTGCCAGCACGGTCACCTGTCCATAGTCCAATAGAACATCTGTGGTCTATTTTGAAAATTAAGGTACAAAAACTATTGCTGGAGTCCCTTCCAAAATACCACAAAAATCCGAAAGCAGCCCTGTCAAAACAAGGCACCCCGCTATGAGGATAAAAGTTCCAGGCCTTCACCAACCTGAGCGTCTGTTTTCCATGTCAGGGGCGGCTCAAAATGGCGTCTGTTCGCCATGTTAGGGGCGGCCTATCATCGTACTCATGCCTGTGTGGGACTTTTAACAGAGCTGTGCACGGTGGTCCTCCGGCGAGACAGAGAGTTGGTGCAGGCCTTACAAGCCAGCCGTAAAATATAATAGTAAAAGAAGCACACGATATAAATACGAACCAGAACAATCGGCATAGACCCGGCATTTCAACTGAATAACAGGAAAATTGTTAGTTTGTGGTAGAAGTGGATAAACGTTTTTTACATACTCTAAGTTATGTTATTGCATTTTTTTTATATATATTTAGCAGTGAAGAAGTTCAATATTGTTCCATTTGACAGTGAGTTTTGTAGATGGCACACCTAAATAAGCGCTTCATTTACAATCCGTTGGCACAAAGTCTAAGTGGTCAGGTCCGTTTAATTGGAGATAGTTAGCCATAGTCCAAAAATGCATACCTCAACGACAGACAAACAGACATAACACATTGAACGTTTTGCACTACAAATCATCGTTATTAACACACGTGCGCCATCTGTTGAGCTCTGATAGGTGATACAGCTAAACAGATGGTTGAAGTGTGCTAACGTCAAATGTAAGGAAATCGACTGTGTGGAGATACAACCAACTAAGAAACATTGGAGTTGACCATTCAATGCATGATCGATGAAGAAAATCAAGTGTAGTGTCTGATTGTCTGTGCTTAAACGATCAAAAGAATCGGAAGATAAGGAACATAAGGAATGTATTAAAAATAAGTTGTCTACGTACATTTGCGTTGAACCCGTGTATTTGTGATGATTTTAATGTATTATTCATAGCATGCTGCGCATTTGACAGTCATATTTCATTTGTTTACTTGTGTGCCCGGTTTATATTCTTTGTTTTCAAAATACCACACTTTGAAGAAGACGTGAAAATTAGGTTTTTGGACACATGGCTACGTGAAAAGGGTCTAACTTTGTGACGACTGGCGAGGCAAAGTCTTTTGGTATTCATCAAGCGAGTGCAAAATCCATCATAACTAAGTTTCGGGGACACTGTTTTTTGGATGAACCGCCAGAAAACCCGAATCTTCCAAGCCTAATTTGGATCAGAAAGTGGTGGCTCTAATTCGGAAAAAGAAATCAATTTCGATACGTGATTTGGCCAATAAAGCGGGAACCAGCGTTGGAATGATTCAACGTATCAAGAAACGAAACAACCTTAAGACCTACAAGAAGCAAAAAATCACCAACCCAAGTGTAGAACAGAGGCAACGCGCAGCAACAAGGGCTTGGAAAGTGTATTCGCAAGTTTTGCAGCGACCGGAACAGGTATTTTATTGGATGACGAGACCTATGTAAAAATTCGTGAAAGAATAATATAAATACCATCCGGTTTTCACAATGTTCAAGTTCAATCGCGTACCAAGAATCATATTTTTTGTTTAATTAAAACACATTTTTTTTATATGATTCGAAGGATAACTTATTGTGGGTAACTTATTTTCAATACAGTCCTTATACAAAGTATTATCTGGGTTCAAAATAATTGAGAAATCTCAGTCATTTTTCATAACTTGTTATTAGAGCATTCAATAAATTAAAGATATGTTTTAGAAAATAATATGACCGTAACAAAGGCTCTAATAATTTTAATTGTTCTTTCCTATCAGGTACTGTTCCACATCCCAAATCTGAAGCATTTACGGCCATCCAGGTGCCAACCGTTTTCATTGAAATTGCACCCGTCGAAAACGTCCGAAAATCAATATTGACCGGTCTAATCATAACTCCCGCCGAAGATCACAGGCCTGAATTTGGTGTCCAAGCCCTGTACCTATTTCTCCCCTTTGCATGCAAAATGTTTTTGGAAAATATTTCATCGAATAACTTCCAGCAATTCTGCACCAGCACACAAAAGCCACCCATCATCGTTCGACTTTGTTTGCACAGCCAGGCGGGCACTCGTCCGTTGGCGTCGGTGCAAAAATCCAGTCAATTTCCGTGACATTCCACGAACCGGTTGTCATTCATAAGCCGGAAAAGCGAGAACAGCAGCGCTCGGATGTTGTTTTTCCTCGCCCTGCTCTGTGTCGAAATTTGACTTGCACCTAAAACCGTCGAGGATGGACGGAACAAAGCGCTCCGCAAAGTTAGTTTGCCTTAGCGGGGGTTGAATGCGTGCGAAAAGCGTCACGAGTTTGTTATTATGACGGCGCGATGACGGCACCGATCCTATGCTCGCCTGCTAGTTATTCTATGTGTGTATGCTGTCAAGTTTTCCCGGGACCCATCAGCTCGGATCCGGTCCGGTTGCATTGGCCTGATTGCAGTGGGTCGCTGCTGTTGTCATCCAAATGCGTCAACCATTCATATTGTGAGGGCTGTGTTACACGACCGGGAACTAGATGCACACTGTGCAATGAGCCGGAAATGAAACTATCTAGTCGTGATCCTGGCGAATGACTGGTGGGAGGAGTGGAGGATAAAAAAAATCAACATTGTTTTTTTTTACACTGTGAATAAATTTGCTCAAACTTGTGATATAATAAGCTCTACAAGTGTAACCGTTACATCATCGTCGGCGAGTTGATTGCCTCCTCTACACAGATCAGTGCTGTAAATAGTCATTTCGATTCGGTTGGATTTATTTACGTAAATTTATAAATATGGTGAATATTAAAATTGTATTCAACAGAATAATCCTATGACTATGTCGAACAGTGCATTGTTCTAACTGTTATATGGAAAGTGTTGAAATTGGGGTAATGTTAAAATAATATTTAATGGTAAATATCATTTGAATATTCCAATAATCCACTCTCACACTGAAAATTTATTTTCGTAAATTAGCTTTCACGCATTTCGTTAACATGGATTTTGTACATAGAACAAAGGTTTCGTATATTGTATGCAACATTCATATTGCTTTTTATCTAGTCAAATGCTATCATTACACCTTTTTGTAAAAGGCACGAAATGAATTTCGTGACGACCAACCAATCGTTGTTTCTCTTTTATCGTACTCGTGCATGATGGCGTTGCTGCTGGCATGGACGAGAATAATTTATTCATCCCAAAATAGAAATTAAAATGCTGTCGAGAGTTAGAACTTCATACTCATTTATCAAGTATTTTCGTTCGAGTCATCATGGCCACCATGGCTGAATCAACCACGGATTCAGTATCAGCTCTTTTCAAAAGTACAGGATTGAATCCCATGTCAGAAAAATTAAAAAAGAAACGTCTGACAACTCCACGGATTGCCCTTTTTTCGTCAGTTACATTTCGAATCGTTCATGCAACAACCATAGAAACGTTTCTTATCAATTTGTGACAAAATATTTGTATTGTATACGAATTTTGTTTCTGTGTCAACAAATGCTTCGTGCTTTTGACAGCTGTGCGAGATCAAGAAGGTGTCTTAATAAGCAGTAAAAATAAGTTTCTTTTCAGAAAACAACGAACAGATTCGTTAATTCTACTTTCGATTTAGTAAGAGAAACTAAAATAAATTTTCAGTGTACATCGACGATGTTAAAGTTGCAGCAATACATTGAGGGGGAAAAATATGAAAGTAATCAAGCACATAATCTCACAAAAATAATCATATAATAGTTAAAAAATCAGCTTCTGGAAAGAGTAATTGGTATGTGAATAGCATAGAGTCAAAATGACAATTTACCGAACTGATACAGAATGACCACTTTGTCTTTCAAACTTGCGCGAATATCAAGTTCATAGACGCCACTTATCCATCGATTTTGAGACCTTTAAACCAACATTGGGGCCACTCAAAAAGAGTCTTCAGTACGTTCCACTTTCACCGATCGGCCGTGCTGACCGGGCGGAAGTAGGCTCAAATGCTCATACCTGACTTACGCTGAACTGGCTCTGACCGCGGTATCTCAATGAAGGACCATGGGACCATGGGCTATTAAAGCTACTTCAAAGGTTATCACCATTCCGAGTTGAAAGGAAGGCGATGGCGGACCCGTTCCCAATAGGTGGCCTTAGTAGAACATGGGAATGGCCTCTGGTCTGTCTCCGTGGAAGGTTTCATCCCATCTACCAGAAGACAGGGACGTCCAAGCGTGTGAGGCAATCACCTGACACATCAAAGAAGAGGCTTGTAGCCAAAAGCCATTGAACCCAAGACCTGCGCGAATGTGGTGACGTTGTCGATCGAATCATCCTCCCGACCAATAACAGCCGGTACGGAAGAGGGTGGCCCCCGCGCCAGGTCCAACTCAAGTGGCAACAAAGTCTCAAGCACTGAGGGTGGCATAAGCGCCAAGGCCAACCTAATCACAAAAGGTGACCCCCAGATGCATACGGAAACTCTTGGACGAAAGTCGTGACCGTGAAGGTGAGTGGACGGAAACAAATTGTTCTAGCCGGTGAATACAGGGAATAGGCGCTGGAGTGCGAAAGTCCCCAAGGGGCCAGATCCTGTACGAGATACTGGTTAGGCTCAACATAAACCTGGCAAGCGTTTGTACCAAGAGTACCTACAATAGAAACGGAGCAAAGCCGATCATCAACGCGACGTTTTGCAGCCCCGGGCTGTCGAGCAACTGGACACTCCACTCAGAGCGACCACTTGGTGGTTCGTTAAAGTATCGTCCACAACGTGTGGAGGAAAGCGCACTTGCAGATGAAGGGCATCATACTCCGACAAAGAGGTGCTTGACCGGAATACTGTTGCACAGAATTGATCGTTGACCGTTGATCGTTCACGCAAGACGGTGGATGCAGAGCGCACGGTCGGACAATGTAAGAGTGGAACGTCTTGTGAACAGAGAGATAGAGGGAGAGAATGAGATAAAGAGAAAGAAATAAAGAGGGAGGGAGAGAGAAGCTAATGCGTCTGTTTTTGTTTGAAAGCCAATGGACCTATGCGGTGACGCCTACAGGGAGGTAATGGCCAAAACCAACGTTTTGAACCAACGGAGAATCTCTCCGTGCCATGACCCGAGTCCCTGACCTCTCACCGTAGATTGTCGTTGCAAAGTCGCTAAAGGTCAACAAGACGCCAAGGCCAGACAGTATTCTGAACCTGGCCATCGGCTTTTCGGCTGGCTACCAAAATGTTCAGGGAATTAATGCAAAGATGTCTGAACGAGGGCATTCTCCCAGGTGTCTGGAAGCGACAGAATCTCGTATTGCTGCCAAAGTCAAGGAAGTCACCAGACCTATTGGTGTATAGACTGATATACCTGTTGAGTATGACGGGTAAAAGGATAATCCCCAACTGGCTATTGAAGTGCACGGTTGGTACAGGGTTAAATAAACAGTTTAGTTTCCGAAAAGGCATGTCAGCGGTGGATGCCATCCTGTCTGTCAACAAAAAAAGCCGACATACCACTCCAGGGTAAGAGGTGGGGAGTCCAGAGTTGAGAAGCGCGTTCAATAGCACCAGTTAGGAGCCAGTTGGCCTCCAGGTTCCTGAGCAACTGTATAGGATTCTGGAAAACTACTTTCAGAATCATTACACAAAAGTGGGTCAGAAATGTGTCCAAATCACTTCATGAGTTCCGCAAGGTTCTATCCTGGGCCGGGTGCTTTGGAACACGATGTATGACGAAATGTTGAGACTAAAGTTTCCCTACGGGGTTAAACAAAGTCCTAGCAGCACACTTGTTGCAATTCAGTAAAATTAACTTCAATGTAAGTTAATTAAGTTACAATCAAGTTACTCCAACGAATTATGACTGTTTTGTGTTGCTTGAGTATCGGTTTCGTGGAAGACATCACCCTTGAGGTCTATGCAGAATCTATAACAGAGGTGAAGTTAACAGCCTCTAACTCTATTGACCAAGTGGAGGGACGGTAGCAGTCAAGGAAACTGGAGCTAGCCCATCATAAAACAAAGGTTATTGTGGTCAATAAAATGAAAAAGACGAAACAGACGACGGTGGAGAACGCGGGTAACTATATTGTCACATCAAAGTAGTCACTATGATACCGGAGGTCATTTTCGACGAATAGTTTTCCTTGATCAGCCAGGTCAGTTAAGCCTGTAAGAAGACCTCACGACTATATCGGTTTTATCTCGTTTGATGTAAGTCATGCTGCTCGTTGCGTTGATTACTGCGATAAGAACTTAGAGTTATCTAGGTAAGACCACTATAACCACATGTATGGTCAAATGGCAACGCAAATGGACCAACTCCAAAGGGTTGATGAGTCATCAACTGATTCTGGAGCTATCCAGATGGGTCAGATGGCAAAACGGTGAACTAAAATTCACTTGATGTAGAGCCTGTTTGGTCATGGTTTCTTTAGATAGTATCTGTGCCAGTATGGACACGCCTCCGCGTGTCCCAAATGTACGGACGCAGCGGAAATTGCAGAACATGTGCTTCGGCGGCACGAGAAACGGCCTGATGGCCATCAGCGGTGAGGACGCAGCTCCGGATAATCTTGTTCAAATCATTTGTCAAGACTGGGACATTAAGAACGCCGTAATTTCAGTGGCCTCTCAGATCATTCTAGAGCTCCAAAACAGATGGCGCAATTACAGGGTGGCCACAGACTCGGGAAAATCGGGAAATGCGGGAACAATGCGGGAATCCAAAATCATCGGGAAATATGCGGGAAAAAGGCGGGAATTTCAAAAGTCATCGGGAATTTTTGTCATATGAAACCATTCTCACACCTTTTTCAAATTATTGGAGTAGTGTTTTTGTCATTTACTCGGTCCACCGATCTCATTGTTCAGCCTGTTCAAAACGTACCACTTAGAGTATCTTCAGCGGTGGTCTATTTTAACATCTTTATAGGTGATTTGCATCAGCAAACTTAAACAGAACCAGCTAAAACAGACCAACTTTGCGATCCCCGCACCGGTTTAGTATTTCTTGTTATCAAACCCACCAACACCTATCATCTTGTCAATCATACAACATCCAGAGATCAGAAGTTTTGTTTTTTTCAGAGACTGAGGATTTTTCGCAAACTTTTTGCCATGAATTGGTTTTAGTGGTGGTGAGTGTGTGAATGCACGCATCTCATTTAAACGATATTAGATAGTGCTGATAGTGATATAAAGCGCCAAGGGATATGATCCTAGACATTATGCGACAACTAGAGTCAACTGATGACTTTTTCCAGCTGTTGCAGCTGGATATGTTGGTCTTAGTGTTACATAGGTGCACTGCAGCCTAACGGAAGTTGGCGTATGTCCTCAGCTAGTTCTCTCGACGAAAATTTGGTGGTTGGTGACCCTGAGGAATTTTTGCAAATCTGTCCTTAAGACTTACGGCTCGCAGTATTTACGTCCCGAAAAGGTGAAGAAACTGATCGACAAAAATACTTCCCAAAAGTACGAAATAATAAATTCAGTGCACTTAGAAACTCAGGGAACTTATCAGAAGCACGGTATACTTTTTAGATTTGACTTAGACTTTTCCGAGGTTTAGCTATTCTCCCTGATGTCAAATGAACATCCCATAAAATCAGGGAACTTTCCAGAAAATCAAGGAGCTTTCCAGAAATTAAGGGTTCTTCCTAGAAGTTCAGACAACTTTCCTGAAATTCCGATTGTTTCCTAGAAATTCAGGGAATTGTCCACAAATTCAGGGAACTTACCATGAGTTCAGGTAAGTTTCCAAAAGTAAAAGGTTCTTCACAGAAGTTCAGGTAACTATCCAGAAATTCATGGGGCTTCCAGAAGTTTAGAAAACTTATCAGATTATTTTGGGTATTTTTCAGAAGTTCATAGAACTTCTCAAGGTGTTCAGGGGACTTCCCAAAATATCAGGGAACTTCCCAAAAGTTCAAGGAATTTTCAAGAAAATAAGAGAACTTCCAATAGAGAACAGTCAAGAAATTCATGAAGCTTTTCAACAGTTTGCGGATCTTCTTAGAGGTTTAGTGAACTTCTAAGAATTTCATGAAACTTGCTAAACATATACAGCAAATATGTAGGAGTTCAAGAAACTTCCTTGAAGTTCAGGGTTTCTCGTGATTTAAAAAAATTTCTCAGAACTTCAGGACATGCTCACAAAGTTTTATGGAGCTCCCCCAAAGATCAGGAAACGTTCCAAAAGGTCAGCAAACATCTCAGACGTTCAGAGAACGTCCCAGAAATTCAGAAAATTTCCCAGGAGATCAGGGAGCTCTCCAAAAGCTCAAAAAAACTCCCAAATGCTCAAGGGACTCAGCAATTCAGGAAATTTCCCAGTGGTCCTGAGATCTTCCAAGAATTTCAGAAAGCTTCCCCAAGAATTTCAGAAAACTTTCGCCTAAGAATTTCAGAAAACGTCCCAGATAAACAGGAAACTTGATTTTTTGAGCATTCAAAAAGTTTAGGAAACATTCAAAGGATTTTTCCATAAGTTTGGGAGCTTCCTAGAACTTCAGGGTGATCAAGAAACTTTCCAATCGTTCCGAAAACACCCCAAAAGTTCAGGGTATTAAAGTCTTAAGAAGAACTTAAACTTCTTACTACTCGATAATTTTTTGAATCCAACCAAAACGAGAATAAAGAAACCAACTACTTTTTAATCAATTTTATAGAATTTGCACCTTTTCACAATCTTGGAAATCATAAAAAGTTCTTGTACGGTTTAACAACATATCGGTAAAGCTAACTATTCCACAGAAATTCCACGACTACCAAGATTGTTTTTTCAATTTCTCATAAATTATTAAAATATTTGTGATATTCTGCTTTACACCTGCTGGAAGTTAAAACAACTTCTGGGAAGCGAAATCTGATTTTCTATGTTCCCGCCATTTCCAGAAAGTTGTTCCTATTACATGGATGATCAGCAAACTTTTTGGAAGTTCAACCAACCAGTTCCAGAAACGTTAATAATTTTTCGGCAATTCAATGAACTTCTCTAAAGCTCCACCATTTCTCTTCTCGAAAGACAGCGAGCAAACTTCATGATTATCTGGAAACTTCCAAGTATTTTATTCAACTGCCGAGAAGTTAAATCAACTTCTGGCATGTTCATTATAGATATTTCCACCCAATATTCATAGATATTCCGAAGTTCATTAAATTATTTTTTTAAAGAGTGCGTTCAGTAAGAAACTTAGAAGCTTATATAAGTTCTGAAATCATGCAAAATAGATCCGGTATAAAACAAAATTTACATACACCGGTGCAGCGATGATTTTGCGTTTGGTCTAAACAAATAAATTCAAACCACGGTTTGAATCACCGTTGAAGATGCCCTTAGAAGATCTGGCTGTAACAGATGAGGCTTCACGCATGCCAGTGCCAGAAATGAACTTATCTTTCATGAGCTGGCGAATGTGTTTGAAGTTTTGCGAATTGCGTTTTTAAGGGTGTTAACACATGGTGAAAGAAGAATTTGAGCAGCTGTGCTCAATGCCGTCTGACGTTGTTTGACGGATTGCAGAGAAAATAAAATGGTTTGGACAAATTTTGGCTCGAACTGATTCCAAGAGCAGTTAATTGAGGAGTCATTCCAAGAAGGAGCTGCCAAATTTGACAACATTTGTTGAAAATTGGATCATCTTGTCGCACAAAAATGCGTATTTTAAAGAAACGGAAAGTGTCTGGTTTTAAACCAAACTGGAAAAAGTTTGGGAGCTCAGAAATTTAGCTAAGAGTAATTTATATTAACTCATCTTATTAACAGTCGGGAAAATAAGGCAAAAATGCGGGAAAAAATCGGGAAAAATGCGGGAATTTTTATATTAAGATTGTGTGGCCACCCTGCAATTACCAGCGGCAGGTCAGACAGGATTGCGAACTACTAAAGTCCTAAATTTGTAAAACACAGCGGGTACTCAAAGCACAATAGCCCCTTCTTGAACGAATACCGAAAGGTAGGCTAAACGCAAGGGGAGGGTTTTTAGTGGGCTAGCTCTTCAAGAGTCTTCAGGAGGTTGCCAATTTTCCTTTCCGTAAAAAAAATAGAATGCAACCCGATTCAACACTACAGACAGGATGCTGTTACGGTTACTCACAAATTGAGAAAACTCTTAGAAAATGTAAAACTACATTTTTCAAACTGTTTTACTACTGAAACTATCATCTGCCTTAATCAGGTTAAACGTTCTAGAGTGCAATCTAGTTCAATCCACTAAAACATACGATTGAAGAATTAAGTGCAATTTAAGTTTCTAGAAGCATGTCTTGCCTTCTGGCAACTACTTCTATTAATTTCCAAACTCATCTGTGTCGTGATCTTCCAGCCTCGATCATATCCATACAATTCACTGTTACAGCTGCTGCTAATCCGTTGCTGTCAAGGTTCGTTAGAAGAATGACCTGAATAAACACAGGTAGCTGGTGCTTATGCCATGTCAACGCGTTGTGCTGACTTTGTTGAAACATGAACATCGATTTTAAGGCTTATGGTGCCGAGATATTATTTACTTATGTTAACTCGAGAGTAATGAAATCACTTGCCTGAGCAAACCGGTCATGAAGTAAGTTCAGAAAGTACAAATAAAGATCTGATTAGAAAATCCTCCCAATTAATTAACAATTTAAACAATATTCAAAAAGCAGAAAGTTCAGATCCACCAAAAAGCCCCGCTTTTTCAATGCTCAATTATTTTCAAATATTCAGCGACTGCCCAAACTTCAATACAACACATTCGCAAACCACTCAGACCCCCAGCCCAGCACCACAGTCCACACCACGTTCAATTTCATCCAATCAGGACCAAAACCTAAAACAGCCGCATCAGTTTGCTGGCCCGAAACCACCTGACCTGGAACTAATCCAGCTCGCAGATTGCTCCGCAGTTTCCGCTGCTGCACATCAAAGAGCCATTTGATTCCGTTCCAAAATTTCAGCACACATCCATCAAATTCAGGGTCATGGTAATCGATTTGCGAAACCACTCAGCGCACTCCTCGGTCCCAGTGCGTGGCGCTGCTGACCCAATTCCCCCCCTCTTCGTTTCATCTGCAGTCATAATAGAAAGCAATTTTTGGCAGCCCATTTTCCTCTCACTAACTAAGCTGCCAATTTCGCGAGACTCTAAAGGACGTCCAGGAAGTGACACCCGTTCCGGGGCAAGAAAGTTTTTGTCCTCGAAAAAAGTGGACCCGGTGCAGTTCGTCTGCAGGGCGAGCGTGGCCAAACAGCGAAACTCAATTCCATTGGCTGAGAGCCTCACCCCATCGGCGGAGGAAACTCTTCTTTTGGACACTGAAAATGGCGAAGGAGGAGCAAACATCTTTGTTGCTCGAAATTCAGCAACAGCGGAAGGACGGAGAAAATGGAAAACTTTGCAACTCTTCGCCTTCGGTTTTTCTTTTTTCTTTTTTTTTTCGTCTCTTTTGGGTTGAAGCTGGGCAAGGACGCGTTTGCTTAATTAACATGATAATAAAGTTTTGCGAAGAATTTAATTTTGAATTATTTCTACTTTTGGATCGTGTGCCATTCTTTGTTCGTCTGCCGGTTGTAGATCTGAGTTTGCAGTCCGTTCGGAGTCGGATGCCGTCGTCTTTGAGGCTCGAAAGAATGCTGGATGCCGGAAAAGTTACTTTCAAAAGTGAGCTTAAATTGGTTCAAATTCAGGCAATTTGCAGTGTTGGCAATAAAATGTGAATATTTTACAACAACTGAGCTTTTGCTTGCCCGGGTAGAGGGAGATCATTTAGCGGTTAGCTAGGCTTGAATAATGACTTGGTTGAGTTCGGTGAGCTTTCCGAGTGAGGGAATGCTGTTGGACTAGGAATGAAGAATGGACTAACTTTTGGGAGATTCTTCCGTTGTTGGCGTGGAAGGAGAAGTTAAGGAATGTGAAGTTGAACTGAAAGGTTTATTAACTTATAGTTGGCGCAGTATTGAAGTAGATAAAAATGATCTTCCTGGAAGTGATTTAGATTTCTGTATTAAGGAATTCAGCTAAGCTAAGCGTTGAGAGCACTCAAAACAATGACGATTGTTTTAAACAAATGGATGAAGTGTTTGGATGGCCACTTATTTGAGCTACCCAGGTAACCAATAAGCATCAGTTTATGCAGTCAATCAACCCTAATCATTTCAGATGCTACAAGCTTTATATTAGCATTATATCAGCATTTTGAAAGCTATCTGTTGTAGAGTTGGCTTTCAAATGCTATTTAAATGCTTGTAGCCCGTAATAAGCATTTCGAATGTGAAATTGCATCAATGAAGCATTACCATCCCAACAAACATCGGTGTTGAATTAGAGCTTGTTCAAGCAAATTTGGAGAAGCAATTCAGCTGTTTCTTCTAGAATAGCTGAATTGCTTCTCCAAATTTGTTTGAACAAGCTCTAATTCAACACCGATGTTTGTTGGGATAGCATTGCAGTAAAGCCGAATATTGGGTCAAAAGCGGAATTTGTGTTGCATTTAAGCCGACTTGATTGCTGGATAGGCTGCCGTAAAGACGCTTTGGAACTGCTTATTGATTACCTGGGTAAAAGTAAAGATAAAGTTTCCTAATCAGTATATCCATTTCATGCCGCACGTTGGAGCTCACAAATTAATTAGGCAATTAGATTGATTTCATGAACTGTGACTTTTGCCCCAGGTGGCAACACAAAAGATTGCTCTCGGTAGGCTTGTTACGGGAAAGGTATATTTACCAATATACCAATCTGATTGTGCCAAGAAAATATCCAGTAAACAAATCAAACTAAAGGGTGTACGGAATCAAACTGCGACACAGACAAATAATCGGCAAAATTCGCCCGTGCAACCAATCATCTTCAAACTGTCCTGTACAACATTTGGGCCAACTTTTTTTTGCATAGCAAGCCATTTTTTCTTCATATCTTCCTCCGACTTCACTTCCTTAGGATGCTTCCGAAGTGCCTGCTTCATGATGGTCCAGTACTTTTCAATTGGCCGCCGTTCCGGTGCGTTCGGATGGTTGAGATGCTTCGGCACGAAATTGACCTCCTTAGCCTTGCACCACTCCAAACCCTCTTTTGAGTAATGGCACGTATCTAAATACGGCCAGAAAATCGTAGGACCATCGTGTGACCTCAGAAGAGGAGTAGACGCTTTTGGAGGCATTCGTTTAGGTACACCTGCCCATTGACCGTTCCAGTTGTCACGAATGGGGTGCTCCGCTTATCACACCAGCAAATTGCTTGCCAAATCATATGTTGCTTGGAAAACTTTGACATGTTCTGCTTACTAACGTCCTCAGTGAAAAACTGGAGCCTCTGAAGCTGCCGGAAGTCTGCTTTTACATAAAGCGGTTTTGTCAACATCTGGGTGAAGAGCTTCCGTGCACGTATTTTACCTACCGTATTCTGCCGTTCATCGCGATTAGGTGCCTTTTGGACTTTGTACGTGTGTGGTCCTTCATGTGTTTTCGGAACTAAACTGTTGGGATTCCTCTTGAAAGCTTGAACTACCCGCTTGTGATCCTTAACACTATACGGAGATCCATTTATCCACTTTTTTCTTTCCGATCGATGGTCATACGTTCGTGGTACTGATTTAAAACACGAGACACCTTAGAATGTACCATTCCCAGCTTCCTGCTGATGGCACGATGAAAAAGATCCGGATTTTCGAGGTACGTGCGCGAAATTTCTTTGCGCCGCTGCTGTTCTTCCGACTCCATCTTTGCAACGATTGCACATCTGCTTGTGAAACTTTCGCACCGTAAACAAATACACTTTGAACTAATTGCACCGAAAATTTTAATAGAAAATACCAAGAAAAACCAAGCTGGGGCTGATTATTGTCCTCTTGCCATTGTAAGACTCTAATCAGTGCTCTGCGAACGATGTTACTCTCACGAGACAGAGGGTTAGTTCGGACCCACGAAGCCAGCTTTAAAACCATCACTATAGCGACTACTCCACGTGGTTTTGTATACCGGCTGGAGGAGGACCCAACAGAATGGAGGGCAATACTTCAGAAACGATCAATCCCCTGAAGAAAACGAATCCGTTCGCTAAAGGCGGCCGACGACCACGTAAGACGGTGGAATCCGGCGTGTCTGACACTTGCGGAATTGCCACAACATAGGAAGCAGGTACCAGCAAGCTAGGCATGGCCAAGGATAGGCCAAGACTCATCCGGGCGAAGGATAGGATGCGGAGAGCCCTTCCTAAAGTGATATAGATGTCCGAGCAGTTGGATGCGATTATTGACTTTACGTCATCACGCAACAACATTGCTAAGACCCTGAAACTGAGCTTCCTTAGGCTGGAAGCCAAGCTCCTAGCTAAGCAACGTACCAACTCTTTGGCACGGCTAGAAGCCACGGAAAGGGCGAGGGAGATAGCCTCGAAACATAACCAGACGGAAGAGTTCGTCTTCGGGAACACTTCAAGAACCGGATAGTGACTAATGCCCCTGTTGGATTCAAAACCTATGCGGACGTGGCGGCGAGGTCAGAGTGTCCATCCTCGCGACTAGCTCCGGTTGACCACAAAGAGAGAGGCCCCGGCGCCAAACCCATCGCTAAAGCCATGACGTCCAGCTCGACAGCTTTTTCAAACGCCAAAGAAGGCCCGAACGGTAGGGCCCAATCAGCAATAATAAGCACGGAGGCAGATACCAGTGCGAAAAGGGGGACGAGCGCCGACCTCAAGCGTGGCAGGGAGAGCCACTGGAACAGGGTTCGGAAAAAGAATGGGAATAAAACAAAGAAATAAATGAAAGACTGAGGCGTCGAAGTACTCGGAGGTCTTGAAAGCGATGCGCTGGGACGCTGAATTGGCGGATGTGCGGAATATACGCCGTAACCGCACCGACGAAATGATCCTGACGCCCAAGAAGACCGCAGAGCTAAAGATCCCAGCTAACAGAGACCTGGCAAAACAGGTCTTGGGTGAGGGGGTGGAAGTACGTGCCCTCGGCTCACAGGTGACGATCCAGTGTTAGATCCTGCATAAGATCACCGAGCCAGACGAGATCTCGAGAAAGTGGCAAAGGTGAAGGTGGGATGGTCTATGTGCCCACTTAACCTGCACCAGCCGCCAAAGGCATGCTTCAGATGCCTAGAGAGCGGGCACATGTCCTGGGAGTGCAAAAGCACAGGTAGGTGCAACATGTGCAAACGGTGTGGCAGCACAAGCCACAAGGCACGGGACTGCAAAAGACCCCCCAAATGCTTGAGGTATGCTGGCAAACCAGATGGTCAGCACGTCATGAGGAGGCCCAACTGCCCAGCCGCTAAAGTGTACCATAGAGCCAATCGTAGTACAGCTAATCCAACTAAACCTGAACCACTGTATGGCCGCTCATCAACTAGTACACCCAACAACTAACAGTTCGCGAGTCGGCATCGGATATACGCTAACTGGATTGGGTCCAATATGGTGGCATTATGGACGACGGGCAAGTACCTGGTTCAGAAGGTTGTGTCTACCATAAACGAAGGCTTTGCGGTTGTAAAAATGCATGAAGTGTTCTTCTGCAGCTGCTACGAACCACCAAGATGATCGATTGAACAGTTTTCCAATATGCTCGATCCTATAACGACTGAGCTAACTGGCATAAACCCGTTGGTAATAGCGGGAGACTTCAAAGCATGGACGCCCGAGTGGGGGAGCCACCTTCCCAACTCCAGGGGCCAGATTCTTCTGAGGGCCTTGGCTAGGCTCAATGTGGACCTATCCAACCAATATTACCTACCATACAAACGAAGCGGAATCTTTAATCGATATAACTCTCAGAAGCCGTGGGCTGCTTAACAATTGGGGGTGGATGATGGCTACACCTACAGCGACCACTTGGCAGTTCGGTATTGTATCGTCCACTATACAAGGCAGCGTGTGGAAGGAGGAGCATCCACTCCATTCGCCCGCAGATGCAGGACGTCCTACTTTAAAATTCTAAAGAGGCGCTTGAGAAGGAACAAATCTTACGCGAAACCCAGGAACCTTGCGGTGAACCACTTGGTATGTCACTTACACGAGCGTGCGATGCAGCAATGTCTCGAGAAGTTAAACCTAGGACTGGAACATTGCCGGTGTATTGGTGGACGGAGTCAATCGCCGACCTCCGAAGAACATGCCTCCACGCAAGACGAAGGACGCAAAGAACGCAGCCGCTTTGGGACGGCGACTCCAGCCGAGCAATAACTAAAACTGCTGCAGGTGATCATTAGACCCTAACGCTGTCATACAAATTGTGGGATGGGCGGACCAGCCGAACATCCGTTACCACATGAGCATTGATAAGGGAACAACAGGGGCTGGAGATGAGACGACGGTGACGAATGACGAATGACAAACTCATTGCGAAAGCAAAGTCGCTAAAGTTGAACAAAGTGCCTGGACCGGTCATCACCCAGCCATCAAAACGGCTATCTTGCTGGCTCCCGAAATGTTTAGGGTGGTGATGCAAAGATGTCTGAACGAGGGCGTCTTCCCGGACGCCTGTAAATTCAGACCCTAGTGTTGCTACCAAAAATAGAGAAGCCACCAGGGGATCCATCGGCATATAGACCTATGAAGGGCGAACACGAAATTATTGCGACACATTCAACAGGGCATAACTTTTTTACCATTGGGTAAAAATCAACCAAATTTTGCACACTTTCTCATTGATGTGTATTGTTCACATGCTGTCAAACTCGAAGTCGTGTTTTTCGATTCAACGAAAATGGAGGTGAACCAACGCGAGTCGAGAGAACAAATTCTTTCCAAACACCTGGAATTTCCTGACCTGTCGCACCTGCAGTTGGGAACAATGTTGAACATTCACCATTCAACCGTCTCCAGAGTGTTGAAGCGGTTCCAGGAGCGGTTGACGTTGGACCACGGCAAAGGAGCTGGAAGAAAACCGGGACCGGAGAACAAAAAGACGGAGGAAAAGGTGAAGCGGATGATGAAAGCAAATCCCAACGTCTCAAGCCGTGATTTGGCTAAAAAGATCGGCATGTCGCAGAGCTACGTCCAGAATGCAAAGAAGAGAGCTGGACTACATACATTCAAGGTACAGAACGTCCCAAACCGCGATGAGCGGCAACAATCGACGGCTAAAACTCGGGCACGGAAGCTCTACGAGAAGATGCTGACAAAATATGGCTGCTGTGTGATGGACGACGAAACGTATATAAAAGCCGATTTTAAGCAAATTCCGGGGTTGGAGTTTTTCACCGGCAAGAGCAAGTTCAATGTGGACGACAAATTTAAGAAGAAGAAAATGTCGAAGTTCGCCTCCAAATATCTCATTTGGCAGGCCATCTGCTCTTGCGGACTGAGGAGTGAGCCTTTCGTGACAAAGGGCACAGTAAATGGCGAGATCTACAAATCTGAGTGCCTCGAGAAGCGCCTTTTGCCGTTCTTGCAGCAGCACGACGAAGCTCCGCTTTTTTGGCCAGATTTGGCATCATGCCACTATTCTAAAAGTGTCCTGGAGTGGTATGAGGCCAATTCTGTCCATTTTGTTCCAAAGGACATGAATCCTCTAAACTGTCCGGAGCTGCGCCCGGTGGAGCAGTACTGGGCTATGATGAAGCGGGAACTTCGGAAGAGCAAGAAGACAGTCCAAGACGAGAAGGACATGTTAAGAAAATGGAAAAAAAAAAACTGAGAAACTGGTACCGGATGACACTGTAAAGACTTTGATGGAGGGCATCAAGCGAAAATGCGTTCAATTTTACACTCAAGGCTTCATCGATTAACTTTTCTTTTGATTTTTGAAGTAAATATATGTATAAATTTTGGTTTGATTCTAAATATTATAAGAAAATTGGCATGACATTTTCGGTGTCGCAATAATTTCGTGTTTGCCCTTTATATCTGACTTACGCTGATCAGGCTCTGAGCACGGTTCCCCATGAAGGGCCGTGTCAACCCCCGAATGGCCTCCCTGCTTGCCTTCATGCTTGCATAGATAACCATGGGATCACTATAGCGACTATTCCACGTAGGTTTGGATACCGGCTGGAGAGGGATCCAACCGAATAGAGGGGAATACCTCAGGAACGATCAAATCTCAGGAAAAAGCGAATCCGTTCGCTAGAGGTGGCCTAGTGCGGTCCCAGCACGTAAGACGGTGGGCTGCAGTGGCATGTCTGACACTTGTAGAAGTTCTTCGGCATCGGAAGCAGGTGCCACCAAGCTGGGCGTGGCCATCGATGGGCCAGGACTCATACGGGCCATGGATAGGATGCTGGAAACCCTTCCTGAAGTACTGGAAGTGTCTGAGCAATTGGAGGCGATTATTGGCTTCACTACATCTCGTAACAACATTGCAAAGGACCTCAAACTGAGTCTTCTTAGACTACGCATGACAGTGCAGGTTGCATGCTAGGAGAGGGAAGAGCTGGAGGCCGAGCTCTTAGCTGAGCAAAGTGCCAAAGAGTTGGCATGGCTAGCAGCCACCGAAAGAAGACCCAGACGGAAGAATCCGACTCGGTCGGAGAGTCCATCCCATCTACCATGGGGGCAGGGACCTCGAAGCAGGCTAGGCAGTCTCCGGGCGAAACGGCACCTGGCGCTTCTAAGAAACGTATCTTGTCGGAAGCCTCAGTACGGAAGCCAACCTACGCGAACGTAGCGGTGGGGTCAAAGAGTCCATCCTCGCGACCAGCTCCGACTTGTCGAAAAGAGAGAGGTCCCGACGCTAAGCCCAGCGCGAAAGGCGTGACATCCAGCTCGCGTGTTGTCTCAAGCGCCGAAGGAGGTCCGAGCGACAGGGCCCAACGACAACAGCCATAACTAGAACAGACGAAGACGGTAGTACTAGGATGATCCAAGTGACGACCCTAGGCGTGGTAGGGAAAGCCACTGGAATAAGGTCCGAATAAAGGGAAATAAAACCATAAAAGAAAAGGACAAAGGACAGGTGGCCCGCAAGCGTAACCGCGGAGAGGCCCTTATACCGTAGGAACGCTAAATTGGCAGGCTTAGGCGCCGATGTGCGGAATATACGCCATACCCGCACCAGCGAGATGCACCTGGAGCTGTTAAAACGACAACGCTAAAGGGCTCGGCTTACAGAGACCTGGCAATACAAGCCTTAGGTGTAGGTGTGGAGGTACGCGCTCTCGTCTCACAGGTGACGATCCAGTGCAAGAACCTGGATAAGATCATCGAGGTAGACGAGATCTCCATTGCACTAATGGATCAGTGCAAGGTCGAGGTTGCCGCCGCAGCCATACGTCTGAGGAAGGGTCCACTCGGAACCCAGGTGCAACCATGAAGGCAGCGGCAGTCAACGTGGACGTGGCGTTGAAGGTGGCGAAAGTGAAGGTGGGATGATCCACATGGCCACTTTGCCTACACCAGCCACCGAAGGCATGTTGAAGATGCCCAGAGAAAGGGCACATGTCCTAGGAGTGCAAAGGCCCAAATAGGAGGTACATGTGCAGAAGGTGTGGCAGCACAAATCACAAGGCGTGGGACTGCAATGGACCCCCAAAATGCTTGATGTGTGCTGGAGAATCGGACGATAAGCACGTGACGGGGAGGGGGGGGGGGGGGGGCAAGTGCCAAGCCCCCAAGAGTATTCCAACGAGCCAACCACAATACAGGTAACCTAACTAAACCTGAACCATTGTTAGGCCACCCAGCAACTGATGTGTCAGACAGTTCGCGAGTCGGCATCGGATATCGCTATAATTTCCGACCCGTACCGCATCCCAGCCGGCAACGAAAACTGGGTTACGGACAGGTTCAATATGGTGGCATTACGGTCGACGGTGAAGTACCCGGTTCAGAAGACTATGTCTACGACAAACGAAGGCTTCGCGGTTGTAAAAGTAAATGAAGTGTTCTTCTGCAGCTGCTACGCACCACCAAGATAGTCAATTGAACAGTTCTTCAATATGCTCGATCGTATGGCAACTAAGCTAGCTGGCCTAAACCCGTTGATAATAGTGGGGGACTTCAACGCTTGGGCGTTCGACTGGGGGAGCCACCTTCCCGACCCCATGGGCCAGATTCTTCTGGAGGCCTTGGCTAGGCTCAATGTGGACCTAGCCAGCGTAGGCACAAATAGTACCTACCATACAAACGAAGCGGAATCTATAATCGATATAACTCTCAGCAGTCCTAGGCATCTTAATTATTGGACGGTGTATGCTGACTACACCCATAGCGACCACTTAGCGGTTCGTTATTGTATTGTCCACAATACAAAGCAGCGTACGGAAGGAGGAGCATCCACTCCATTCACCCACGTATGGACGACGTCCTACTTTAAAAGTTTAAAGAGGTGCTTGATAGGGGACAAATCTGACGCGAAACCCAGGAACCTGGTTTTTCTGGGTGTTACGATTGATTAGAAGCTCAGGTTCAATGAGCACATGAGCATCTTTATTGCTAAAGCATACACTGTGCTAGGTTTTATTCGTCGTGATGTTTTAGGCTTTACTGACGTTTATTGCCTTAAGACGCTTATTTGCTCGCTAGTTCGCAGCATCTTAGAATACGCCTCACCGGTGTGGTCTCCATCTAACATCACGCATACTCTTGGAATTGAGCGGGTTCAGAAAAGATTCATGAGGTTTGCCTTGCGTCGGCTCCCATGGAATGATCCAGTCAACCTTCCCGCTTATCCCGACCGATGCAAGTAGATTGTTTTGGAAACCCTCTCAGCCAGGCGTATCAAACTGCGACGGCTATTCATCTCTGACCTTATAATGGGTCATATGGATTGTCCCGAACTCCTAAAAATAATTCCATGGTCCTCCTCCTCGTCGGTTCCAAAACTTCCCATTACTGGCAATTACTTTTCACCGAATGAACTTCGGGTTCAATCATTGCTTTAACTTGTGTTTGCGATCCTTTAATGATGTTTGTAACGAGTTTAATTTTATTTTGTCTAAAAATATGTTTACTGCTAGAATTAGAGGTTAAGATTAATTTATTCTAAGTAATCAGTCTGTACGACATAGTCGAAGATATTGTACAATAAATAATTTAACCTTACGGTGAACGACTTGTCATATCACTTACACGAGCGTGCGATGCGACCATGTCAAGGAAGGTCAAACCTAGGAATGGAAGATCGCCGGTGTATTGGTAGACGGAATCGATCGCCGAATCCGATCTCCGAAGATCATGCCTCCGCCCAAGACGGAAACAGCGTGATCCGACGCCGAAAGAATCGATCTTAAAGGAGCGAAAGTCGCCGTCAAGGCCGCTCTAAAGAGCTAAAGAGCCTCCTTTAAGAGTCTGTGTCGGAAGCCCAATATGAATTCGTGGGATGACGCGTATCGGGTAGTAATGGCCAAAACCAGAGAGACGGCGGCTCCAACCGTGCATTCACCTGAACTGTTGCAGGTGATCGTTGGGGTCTCTTTATGAACCATGACCCGATTCCTTGGCCCCGCCGCCGTAGATTTGTCCCATGACCAGCGTTCCAGTATTGCAGACCTTAACGGTGTCTTAACGCCGGGGGGGGGGGGGGAGGCTGCCGAACATCCGTAATCGTGAGCATTGATAACGGAACAACGGGGGCTGGCGATGAGGTGACGCTGAAGAATGACGAACTCATTGCGATATCAAAGTCGCTAAAGGTGAACAAAGTGCCAAGGCCTGGATGGTAGTGTGGCTACCAAAAATAGGGAAGTCACCAGGAGATCCGTCAGTATATAGACCTATATGCCTGCTGGAAACAGCAATTAAGGTGCTCGAGAGGGTAATGCTCAACAGACTGACAAAGTACACGGAGGGAATAGGCGGTTTGTCTAACAACCAGTTTGGCTTCCGTAAAAGGAAGTCGATGATGGATGTCATTCTGACCGTCATCAAGACGGCTGAAATGGCAAACCAGCACAAGAGGCGAGGAGTCCGCTACTGTTTAGTGGACACCCTTGACGTGAGAAATGCGTTCAATAGCGCCAATTGCGTGGCTACCACCGACTGGCTCTGACGCCTTCAGGTGCATGGGTACCTGTAAAAGGTTCTGGGAAGTTATTTCCAGAATCGCGTACTGAAGTACAATACTGAGGTAGGCAAGAAAAGTGTTCAGATAACCGTAGGCGTCCCACAAGGTTCGATCCTGGGTCTGGTGCCTTGGAACAATGATGTACGATGAGGTACTACGGCTTGAGTTCCCGAACGGGATGAAGATTGTCGAGTTCACAGACGACATCACCTTAGAGATATGTGGTGAATCCATCGAGGAGGTGGAGCAACTGGCCTCGCACTCCATTGGCATTGTGGAGTGATGGATAAGTTCCAGGAAACTGGAGCAAGCCCATCATAAGACTGAGGTCACGGTTGTTAACAACCGAAAATCAGAGCAACATGTGACGATTAGTGCAGACAATTGCACAACTGAATCGAAAAGGCCTTGGTGGTACTTAGGGGTCATGATCAACGATACGCTGTTCTTTACCAGCCACGTCGATAACACCTGAAAAGAAGAGTATGTGGCTATATCGGCTTTATCCCCCATGATGTCGAACAGCTCAGCGGTGCAAGGGAGTAAGCGTAAACTCGATCATGGATTATCGCCTTGAGTACTAAGAGCTACATGAGTTAGCTAGAGAATACGCACTGGCTTATGTGCCTATGAGTGGTAAAGTAGTGCATAGTACCCCTCCACTTTTTTGGCCGGAATCAGTTACGGCGCATTACGGCACAACAACTCTCAATTGCTACACGGAAAAGGGTATAGATTTCGTTGAGAAAGACATAAATCCGCTAAATTGCCCTCAGATTGGGCCCATCGAACGCTATTGGGTGACTGTGAAAAGGGACTGATAAAGCAAATGAAAAGTGTTGGATCAAAAATTCGCAAATTTGTGAAAGAATAATATTAGTTTCACCGGTCTTCATCATGTTCAAGTTCAATTCCGTAAAATAACGGATCATCTATATGTTAGAAAAAACAAAAACAAAATATATGTGGTAAAATTATTTTTGATACAGTCCTTATATGGAATCTCTTCGAGTTATCAAAGGAACGTTGTTTGTATGAATTCATCAGCTGTCTTTGGAAGAATCATTGCGAGGTTAGAAAAACTGGTATTCATACAGTAGTGTTTATAGATTGACGAATCGGATGGACTGCCCTGATCTGATCCTGATCCAAGTTTGTTCCCGAGTGCTCAGAAACAGCTCACTGATTTTTTGTAAAACTAATAATGCTAAAAATTCAAGAGTTCTCGAATTGCAACCCGTGAAGACTATTTTTGTTAAAATAAAAAAAATCATGTAGACACAGGAGTGTCGCAAATAACCCATAAGTTTGAAGCTGTCTCTTTCAAAAACTAACCTCAGCTAGCGTAATCAAAACAAAAATGAAAAATTATCATGAAACTGCTTGATATCAACCGACAGGTGTCGCCCGTTCAACAAAGCATCCATGAAACGCTCATAATCAAATAAATTCTACCAGATTCAATTGAAGCCCATTCATTTCTCAAATAAATTCGAAAAAACCCAATTCCCTGTGTTATTGATTGAAACGACTCAGAGGAGAGAAAAAAAACCCATCCCGCAAACTGGCCCATAACATTATGGTCCATCTGCTTCCAAGACAACCGAATCCCGGAAGGGACCCGAAATAAAGAAAAAAAACTGTTCCAGAACCGCATAAAGTTTGCTACAATACGATTTTTATTTGTTGAGCTTGTATTTTATCGCCATTTGAGCCAGCTATTTTATTGTCCTAAACAGGGTGCTTAACGGTCATGTCAAGAAAAGATTTGCCAACCTCCTCGCCGCGCCACGTGCCATTGTTGTTGTTGTTGTTGTTGTTGTGGCGCTAAACTTATACAGCTCTCGGGGCTCCATGGCCTGCTATGGAACGCGACTACTGCCTTCGGAGAACGATAAAAATGAGGAGTTTCAGTAGATTCCTCTTCCCCCCCACCCCCTCCACCGGGGAGGGTGCGACGCTGACGACGGCCATTTCAGAAATCGGGATGCCTTGCACTTGAGGCTACGAGTGAGTTAGGCAAAGACCGGGGCTGCCAAATCCATAAATAACAGCTCCGGTCATGGTGCCATGTTATTGTTCCCTTTGCTGCTGCTTCTGTTGCCATTGCCGAGCGAGCTGACATAGGCCTTGAGGTTTCCCAACGGGGGTCTGCGGTGGCTCAGTTTGGAGATGTTTTGCGAATTGGTGAGCTTCCTTTCCGTATTCATTAGAGAAAGTTCAAACGCGAAGATGGTTTTGAATTCAAATCCCGATGGTTTATATTATCGAAATAAGTCCATTTTCTGACGCATCGCACGTCAACATTCCCTGTCCCTGTTGAGGCATAAATTCTTCGCTTTTCCAGTGGACAAGCTGTTATTCCTTGATCACAACACCCGAAAAAATACCACCCACCATTGAAATTCCCGGCGTAATTCATGCTTTTCATATATTGCTGGGGAAAAAAAAACTTCCCCCGCCACGTCAATGAATCTTGGGACTAGGGGACACAACACTAACATATGCGAGTGTGCGTCACATAAGGCGTGTAAAATGGGGCAAGACGTTTTGATTGTTGGCATGTCAAAGTTCAAGGGGCTGCTGTGGGCTTGTGGGTTGGTGGATGGAAAATTCCAAAAGTAAGGGAAATGCTGGAGGTAAAAGACCACCACCGGGAGATGCCATAACGATCGCGCGACTCACGGGAGGCGAAATGTGGTGGAAATGCTATTTGATTGTCGTCATGGCCGTTAAAGTTCAAACGCGTTGTGCCGTGGCTCCGGGTCACAATAACCATCTGTGGACGTTTGAAGCATGTTTCATGCCGATCGAAGGTTGCAAAAAAAAAGGAACACGGGAAGGTTGGGTGGGGCTTGACGACCGTCGTTGCGCTGTGGGCTGTAGAAGTTGATGGATGATGAATGGTTGTTTTCATGAAGACTTGGAGGAGCTTCCTAGGAGGTCATATGACGAGGATACGTAACGTGTGGAAACATCAGCCAGCATTCTATTTGAGGAAAATGGGTTTTCAAAAGCCGTTGCCGTGAAAACTATTCAATCTATTTGATTGCATCAGTGTCATGCACTGATGATGAAAAATTTCCACGGCGACCATTTTCAACGAATCAATTGATCTTTAATTGCTCGCGATTGAAATATTAGGACCATATCCGAAATAATTTGGACACC
>JASCZW010003089.1:0-21358 GCA_034211315.2 Aedes japonicus
GGCATTTGAACCATGATTTGCATGTTGCTTGACCCATCGCGATGTTATCTCCTGTGTTCGAAAGGTCGTTGGAGAAAATGATCCTCTTCCCGTCTGGACAAATGGGTTGGAGACGAACAACCTGCTTTCAGATACTCAATATGGTTGCCGTAGGGGTAAGGGAACGAACGAACTGCCTTTCGAGTTGCTTTCCACAGATATTCGGATTAGCTTTGCTAAAAGAAGCAAATGGCTTCGTATTCTGTGGACATAAAGGGGCTTTGATTCAGTATCTGTTGAAGTTCTTTTAGATAAACTCCACGCTTGTGGCTTTTCACCATTAATGAACAATTGTTTGTACAATTTGCTGTCAGAGAAACATGTGGGCTTCTCTCATGGAACCTCTACAGCTTCACGATTTAACTACGCTAGGTCATCTCCGCGGGATCATGTTTGAGCCCCTTTTTGTCTCTAGTTTTATGTCAGGGACATTGACGGTTTGTCTGAGTGACAATTCGCTACGGGTGGGAGACAACTTGCCGGAATGACGGCGTAGTGTCATGTCACGGGACCCAGAATGGTCGATCTGGAGACGCCCCACAGGATACCTTGAACGGTGCATACCGCTAGGGCTCCGAGCTAGGTATCGAATTCTCTGCGGAGAAAACCGAGTTTGGCTTGGATTTTTCAGGGAAGCATGACCCAGCACAACCAAAGCTTCAAATGGTGGAAGCCGATAACTCACTCTATCTGTCCTTTAAATATCTTGGGGTCTGGTTCGATTCAAAGTGCACCTGGAATCCCATATTGAGTATGTGAAGCGAAAGTGCCAGCCAAGGATCAACTCTCTGCACAATTACCGGGACCTGGTGGGGAGCTCATCCACCGAAGATCTTCTAACGATTGTACCGGACAACGGTTTTGTCGGTTATGGAATAGCGGTAGTTTTTGTTTTCAGTCAGCGGCTCGGTCGCACTTCATTAAACTGGAACGTATTCGGTATCTATCGTGTCTTCGTATCGCGTTAGGTTGCATGCACTCGACTCACACCATGAGTCTTGAAGTGCTGGCTGGCATGTTGCCACTCTCGGATCGGTTTTCAGAATTATCTCTCCGGCTCCTCACCAGGTGTGAAGTTATGAACCCCAGGTGATCAAAGTGCGAGAAGCTTCTTGAGTTGAATCCTCAAACGCGCTTCATGACTTTGTACCATTTGTACATAACACAGGATGTCAGCCCTTCGCGAACATTTCCAATCGTGTTTGCTTCTCCGATTTCGACAATTCGGTTCATTTTTGATTTATCCATGAAGCAAGAGCTTCGTGGAATCCCGAAACATCATCGTCCTATGATTGCTCCGGTGATATTTGCTGCAAAGTTTGGCCAAGTTGATTCCACTAAATCGTTCTTCACTGACGGATCATTGATAGAGAGGTCAGCAGGCTTGGAATATTTAATGGAAATTTATAGCGCCAGCCGTAAACTTCAAGCTCACTTGTTCCGTGCTATGTCGCTGAATTAGCGGCAATACATTTCACGCTAGAAATTGTTGCCATCACTAATCACCGAAGATCAGTACCTTCATTTTCACGGACACGTCCTCAGGTTCTATAGAGGCTATTCGCTCATTGAGGCCGGTAAACCTACTCGTGTTTTCTCGTAAAAATACAGGAGCTTCTAATAGCTTGCTATCTTCGCGTTATTTTATCATCACCTTTGTGTGGGTCCCATCTCATTGTTCAATTCCGGACGATGAGAAAGCGAGACTCGACATTACAAGGTGGGCGCTATGGAAGGCGATATTTATGATCGACCAATCGCTTCAACGAATTTTTACTATTTTCCGTCAACAGTGCTCATCCGATCAGTCTGGCGATATAAATGGAGTAAAGGAGATTTGGGGCGATGGCAGCATTCTATCATCCCAAAGGTGTCGAAGAAATCGTGGTTTAGCGGAATGGATGTGGGTCGAGACTTCGTTGGTGTCATGTCTCGCCTCATGTCAATCATTATTCTTTGAACGCTCGTTTATACCGGAGTTGGGCTGAGCGACAGCAATCTGCTGCGAGTGTGGACAAGGCTATCAGAGACGCAGATCCACGTTATTTGGTCTTGTGCTGAGCACTCGTGGATCAGATCGAGCTTTATGATTCCCTTCAGGCTCGAGGTGAGACAACCAATGTGCCGATTCGAGATATTTTGGCTGTACGTGATTTGGAGTCACAAACTCATTTATGTGTTTTTGACTAACAGTAGTCTTAGGTTGTAGTTGACAGATTCGCCACTGTATGTTTTTATTTTAAGTTTTTTTTTTATCTGTATCTGTGTAGTATTATGTGTTTTCTTTTTCAAAACATGTATTCGAGGTCAAAGAAAACCATAAATTGTATAGTTATGAAATGTTTCAATAATTTTAAAATTTAAATTTGTGTATTAGGTAAGCCATACTTTAAATTCACACCCTCTTTCCCATCCCTGTAATTTGTAATTCCATATTCAACCTCGAGGCGGCACTGCGTGATCGGTTTTTATCCCTAGCACTGAGTTTTAAGACATAGTGATTGTACTTAAAAACATGCAAAGTTGGCTCTGTAAAGTTGATTCGGTGTAAGCCTGTACAAATATTAATGATTATATATATATATATATATCTATATATATATATATATATATATATATATATATATATATTTTTATATATATATATATATATGATGATGTTAAAAAAACAATGAAAATTAAATGATATCCGGGATGACAGAACTGGTGCTTATGCACTATGATACCAGCTTGTCATTTTCCTTTTGCTCAGGAAAAGCAAGGTCACTCGCTTACTCGGCTTACTGTCGAGTGCTGGTTGGTTTTGAGATCGTTGCCAACAGGCGCGGTTGATCCTACTCGCTTACTCGGCTAATTATCCGACATTTTCTTATGTTGCTATTGTCTCGTTTGCTGCTCTAGAACTCCATGAAAGCTCTTCAGAGAACTTTATGGAAGTTCTTCAGAGAACTTCGTGGAAGTTCATCTGAGAGCTTTATGGAAGTTTTTCAATGAACTTCATGGATGTTCTCGAGAGAACTTTAGGGAAGTTCGGCAGAGAACATCAAGCAAGTTCTTCAGAGAATTTCATAGAAATTCTTCAGAACTCTCCAAAAACGTTCGTCAGAGAACTTTATGTAAGTTCTTCAGTGAACTTCATGAAAGTTCTCAACATCAAACAAGATGTTTGAGAGAACTTCATGGAAGCTCTCTCTCCTCACTCTATAAAAGATTCTTCAGAGAGACTGCCTGTCTTTCAACGGTACGCGAGTTTTCCTAGTGGTTGAAGTTGGATCAACCTCATTCTTATGCAAACATTTCTTTTAAGTCTGCAAGTTTCATGAAAATGTTTTTTGAGTGTTTACATTTAAGCCAAGGCAGTTATTTGAGTGTTTCTCAAAAAATATTAATATTAAAATTTTTCATGGTAAGGCTTGCTTCATTTAGAATTGGAACAAACTTTTGCTTATATTGTGGCGCTCCTGGTGGACGGATTTGGAAGTTCTTGGCGCCCAGGTGTCGGAAATTTTGTCAGCTTCACGTATGTATTTTGACATTCCGCAAATCGACTGTACTTTGTAAACAATCAACATGGAAGCCGAAAGAAGGAAAAAATTGTGCACAGATTATTTGGAAAATCCATTGTGGTCGGCATCTAGGCTAGCTAAACAGCTGAAATTGCCCAGAAATACCGTATGGCGCGTTATCAAACGGTATAAGGAAACATTGACGACGATTCGGAAGCCTCAAGCTAATCGTCGGAGTGGAACTGTCGACCGGAAACTGCGTGGTAAGATTTTGAAGACGATTAAGAGGAATCCCAATCTATCGGACCGTGATTTGGCTAGAAAATTCGGTGCTGCCCATAGTACCGTGAGGAGAACTCGACTCCGGGAAGGAATCAAGTCGTATCGAGCTAGCAAACAGCCAATCGGACCATAAAACAGAATAGTGTGGCCAAAATCCGTGCTCGGAAGCTATACGACCAGGTGCTGACCAAGTTCGACGGCTGTCTTCTGATGGACGATGAAACCTATGTCAGGCTGACTTCGGGCAAATCCAGGTCAAAAATTTTACTTGGCAACGGCTCGGGGGATGTTCCAGCCAAATTTAAATTTGTTTTTGCCAACAAATTTGCACGAAAATTCATGATTTGGCAGGGCATTTGCAGCTGTGGCAAAAAAACGAAAGTTTTCGTTACAAATAAGACAATGACGTCGGAACTATACCAAAAGAGTGTCTCCAAAACGAACTTTGCCGTTCATTCGATCTCACGACCATCCCGTAATGTCCTCCAGTTCCGCCCTATTGAGAAATACTGGGCAATCATGAAGAGGAGATTCAAAGCAAAGGAAAAGGTTGTCAAAGACATCAATCAGATGAAGACCTGGTGGAATAAGATAGCTAAAACGATGGACGAAGCAGGTGTGCGCCGCCTAATGAGCCGTGTTACGGGAAAAAATCGAGAATTCCTTCGAAACCGTGACGAATAATTTTATCCGTATTTTTTCTTAAAAGTATGAAGAAAACGCTGCATTTGTATAAAAAAAGATCTTGAATTCAATAATAAATAACTGAAATACAGGCAATTGTTTTTGTTCCAATTCTATCTGAAGCAAGCTTTAATTTGTGAAGAAAAATGTGAATTTCATGAGGTCAAAATACGACATTCGGAGGTTTTGGGACCTAAGCTAACGGATACTGGCATGGCGCCATGGGTTTAAAAATCTCTCTTAAAATAATACTGTATAACACTATATACGTAGTTTTTACAAATCAACTGATCTTGTATGCCTTATTTTTAAGCTCTTCGTGGAAAATATTAGTTATTTGGGACATTTCAAGCGTAACAAATCATGTATATTAATATGATAAAAATATTAATAATTGATAAAGTTACAGTAGGTTGAACATGGCGTGTTTTGATAGAAAAAAATTTGTGCGGCTTTTTTTTGCTTTTGAGTGTATATTAGCCAGATTTCATACAAAATGATAATGATGCTGTATTTTATTTGAATTTTTATATTATTTTGTTTTTGACATTCCTTTGTTACTGTACAATGATGTAGTGTATCTACACATTGCAAACCATACTCTCCGTTTTACGATAGTACTTATGAACAACTACCCTTAGAGTCGAGTTTTCTAGGTGGTCGAGAGATTATTATATATAAACTCATTTAAAAATGCTTTCTGTTATATGCCACCCAGCGCCAAGTAGGGAGTGAATTTTACCTGTCGGCCCTTGAAATTCTGAACAACTCTGTTGATCGTTCGAACTTTCAAGGCTATCAATATTTAGAGATATACTATTATGAATTAACTTCGTTTTAGGTGATACTTTTCGCGGGTGCTGCAATATTCAAGTGCTTGTTGCAATACCAAAGCCTGCCCACGTTAAATTTTGGACACTTTGCAGATTCTGAATTATTTCACGGATCGCTGAAACGTTTCGTTTATATCACAGCTAAAACTAAAACTAAAGATAAACTAAACTAAAGATCCGTCAGGACTACTGAGAAATTTCCTGAATTGCGAGCTTCTGGAAAGTTCCCTCATCTTCTGGGAAATTTTTCTGAATTTCTTGGACGTTCTCTGAACGTCTGAGATGTTTCCTGACCTTTTGGAAACTTTCCTGATCTTTGGGGAGTTTCATGATCTTTGTGAGCATTTCCTGAAGTTCTGAGAAATTTTTTAAATTTTGAATTTGAAGGTTCTTGAACTCCTACATGTTCGCTAAACTTTTAAGAAGTTTCATGAAATTCTAAGATGTTCACTAAACCTCTAGGAAGATACTCACTCTTGAAAAGCTTCATGAATTTCTTGACTGTTCTCTATTGGAAATTCTCTAATTTTCTGGAAAGTTCCTTGAATTTTTGGTAAGTTCCCTGAACATCTTGAGTAGTTCTGAAAAAACTAAGTCTTGAGTTTCTGAAAAAAAAAAAAAAAAAAAACTTCTGTGAAGAACCCTTTACTTTTGGAAACTTCCCTGAACTCGTGGTAAGCTCCTTGAATTTGTGGACAATTCTCTGAATTTCTAGGAAATAATCTGTATTTCAGGAAAGTTGTCTGAACTTCTAGGAACCCTTAATTTCTGGAAGGCTCCCCGGTTTTCTGGAGAGTTCCCTGATTTGATGGTATGTTCCTTTGCCATCAGGGAGAATAGCTTAACCTCGGGAAAGACTGAATCAAATCTAAAATGTATACTGAGCTTCTGCTAAGTTCCCTGAGTTTCTATGTGCACTGAATTTACAAGATTTTTTTCAAAAAATCAAAACGGAAAAAGGCATCAGTTGACTGTAGTTGTCACATAATGTCTAGTATCATATCCCTTGGCATGCTGAAACGTCACAGAAAGTGCTTCTTGTCATAGCTTTGCGTGGCTCTATCTATCACTATCAGCACTATCTAATATCGTTGAAATGAAATGCATGAATTCACACACTCACCACCACTCAAACCAATCCATGGTAAAAAGTTTGCGAAAAATCCTCGGTCTCTGAAAAAAAACAAAACTTCTGATCTCTGGATATTGTATGATTGACAAGATGATAGGTGTTGATGGGTTTAACAACAAAAATTACTACACCGGTGCGGGGAACGCAAAGTCTGTTTTAGCTGGTTATTTTTAAGTTTGCTGATACAAATCAACTATAAAGATGTTAAAATAGACCACCGCAGAAGATGCTCTAAGCGGTACGTTTTGAACAGGCTGAACAATGAGATTGGTGGACCGAGTAAATGACAAAAACGCTATTCAAATCATTTGAAAAAGGTGTGAGTATGTGTTGCCTTCTATATGACAAAAAATCCCGAAGACTTAAGAAATTTCCGCCAAAATCCCGTAAATTTCCCGATGATTTTGGTTTTCCGCATCTTTCCTGCATTTCCCGATTTTCCCGAGTCTGTGGCCACCCTGAAAGGAACGCCGTTGCCGAGCATTTCCGGACAAAGAAGGTGTCCAAATTCTCCAAAGAAGTATTTGATTTGTCAGGCCATATGTAGTGTGGACGAAAATTCAAAAGTTTCATTTCTACCGATACTATGAATAATGATGTGTACGAGAAAGAACGTCTGCAAAAGCAGTTATTACCGTTTGTCAGAAACCACGACTCTCCAGGTCTGTTTTGGCCTGATATGGCCGTTTGTCACTATGTGAAATCCGTCCTGGAATGGTGTAAGGTACAAGAGGCCAAATACGTGCCAAAAACAGCCCATCCACCAAACTGCCCAGAGCTTCGCCCAATAGAGAAGTACTAGGCTCTAGTTAAGCGAAAACTCTTCGAAACTAAGAAGAAAGCAAATGATACCGATGATTTCAAGAGAAGACGGAAAATCGTCACGGCGGGCGTAACTGAGAATACCGTACGGAATCGGATGGTGGGTGTACCACAGAAAGTTCGAGAATTTTACAGAAAGAAGAATTAACATTTTAATCAACTGTTTCTAATGTAGATAAAACTCTGTCAACATAATATAAACAATCAGTTTTGTAGAATTATGTGTTATTTTTTTTTGCTGCTATTATTTTGGTGTCCGAAATTTAACGTGAACAGGCCTTAGTAGGAATTAGTCGATACTTTTGACTGGTAGTGTATGCTTAAAGCTAAATCTTCAACTGGCAAATTTTCTATCGTCGTTCCAAGCAACCGAGCTAAAACCGATTTGCTGTACCAACTTTCTTTTTCCGTGTAAAAATCGACATGACATTCTGCATCGGAGGACAGAAAAGAGCACCATTTTACGGTTTTGCCATTAAGCGTGTGCGTGAGTGCGTGCGTGTGCTAGTATCTACCTGTCCTATAGCTGTTCAAACCTGATTTCCATTAACAGAATTTCTAGAATCTTTTACTGCCATAACATCCACCACTCCTTCGCCCCGCTTCATTTGGATGATGTCATCACAGATCCGGGAAGCAGTGCTGAAAAGTGCCATTTACCAGGCGTAAAATTTCCGAGACACGTCGAGTCAGCACCGCTCGAAATGGTACGCATAAAACGGAAAATCTGCCTACGAAAAAATGGGAATTATTTTTTCCCGGCGTTCTTCTTGCTTCCTTGTTTGTATTAGCATGATAAGGCGAGGGTAGAAATTTTACTGGATGAAGTTTTTTTTTTGTTGGCATCATTTCGCTAAGAAGCTAATGGAGCCGGATGGTAATTTGTCGCTGAGCAAGGGAAGTGACTGGAAATAACTGATGAGGACAGTTCCGAGTACTTTCGGCGGAATCCTTCTGGATTTTCGATTCGTTAAAATAGATTGTTATCAGGAATTGTTCTCTGAATTAACTGCTGAACAAAATTTTCAATATTAAGACAATCATCGTTGTAAGGAATTTGTCAGGTACTATCTTAATGTTTCAAATGACCCAGTTCAAATTTCGCTCGCCTTATCTATGATTTTTCCATTGTTAGGATCATCATCATCATCATCGTCGTCGTCGTCGTCGTCTTCGTTGGTGGATTGACATTTTGGAACTGATAAAACCACTGGACCATGCGGATCGTCTTTGAAATGGCACTCTTCGGAAGTGAGATGGTTCCGATTCAGTCGGTGCCCCGTGCCATCAACGAGGATTACACCGACGAGCACGACGATGGTGGATCATAACTTTCTAAGTCTGCTACTTAAGTTTAACTGCGCTTACGCTGGTCAAAAGTTTTGCTGTTTTGTAGCAGGAAGTGCGGTACCTCGGCGAAAGAATGTGGGGTTATTCTCGAGAGTTATGTTTTTTACCTTGGGAGTTTTTTTTTCCTACGAAGGATCACCATGAGCGGTAACAGCGTGGAATTTTCTCTGTTAATACAAGCACACTGCCACCACTCTGATCCGGGATGGGGTTTATCATCCAGTTTTAGAAAGCTGCGAACGAACGAACATAAAAGTTAAGCTAAATGGTGATTGGCATGCCATGAAGCGTTACAAGGATTATGGACATTGAGCAGGAGGAAGCAAGAACCTGCTGATGGTCGGAAGTGGGATACAAGTTGGAAAATCGTTCAACAATAGAGGTAAGTTTCAACGAGCTGAACGTCCGTTCAGATTATCCGGTATTCATGAGTCTTAATCGTTACTGAGCTAATTAACATCATGTATTCTAAGTAGGTTATTACAGAAGGATCAGATAAATAGATTATACAACCAATGGTGTTTTATATTTGCTTCACTAAAAGGTCTAGCTTTGGAAAACAAACATCGGTATAATTGAATTCCTATTAAGCATACATCAACTGACCGGTAACATCGAACACACAAATTCCGGAAATTTTTCGTTCGCACCAACGCAACCAAAGCCCCCGAAGAGCGAAAATCAGTGATCCCAAAAACCAACCCGAAATTGAATTAAGAGCATGGCAGGCATTTATTCACAATCAAACTTTTCCGCATATATCATCAGATCAGGCGTGGAGGCGAGAAGAGTGGCAGCAGCAAAACAAAATCGAAGAGCAAAACTTTGACCATCCGACACCCCAGAAGTGCAAACCGTTTCGCACCACACAGAATCCCGCACTAAAAGCTATGGGAATTCGAACCGCACCGCTGAGTAGCCAGTCCCTCCCCGATCCGGATCCTACCCGGAGTTGGCAAAGTTCCAGAGTGAATTAAATATAAATTTTTATTCCAATTTACTGGAAAATCGAAAATGGTAAAGACATAAATTAGAGGAAGTCTCAACGCACCCTCTCCCCGGCCCCGGGAGCTCACTCGACTGGTGCCGATGACAGCCACCGAGCAGAGGGGACATACACAACAAACTCATAAAACATTCTTTCGGACAAAAGGATGGAGCAGAATATTCGAAACTGTGGGAAACGGACGAGGATTGAAACCAAAAAGTCGAAATTAAATTAAGCACTTGATTCCTTCAGGGGTGCGGTGGGGGAGCGATTAGTTTGACCCGAAAGAGGATTGCTTTAATTCCTGTCGGATCTTGATTCAAATCCAATTAAGAGCGTAGATCTTTCAAACAGTACAGAACACCAGATCCCAGCAGGTGGAGGGAGAAAAAAATGAGGATAGAACAGGGTGATACCATAGACGATTTTTTATTTTTGGTTTGTTGTGCTCTTTGATGGTAACATTACAGGGAAGCAGGGTGGAGTCCTTTGCCAGTAGATACAGCTGATAGCATTCAAGGTGGTAGAGTTATACCGGCTCTTGAATGCTCAGGGGGTGATAAATCACTAAAATTAATTCTTGGTGACAGGTGAGCAATTTCAGTCGTTCCCTTGGGGTAGATTCTGAGAGTGGCAGTTGGTTAGACAGTTTTTTTTTCAAGAGAATCGTTTCCATTGAAGTTCGTGGTAGCTCATAAAGGTGCGAAAATGAACAGATTTATTTCTTGTCCCCTTCGTCAGTGATTGTTTTTTTTATGATTAAGTGATGATACATGTTTTTTTTTTTTTCAAATGTTAGGCATCGTTCAGGCGTGCGTATTTATCCATCGTGCAAAGAATGATGCACAGAAAGAAATAATGACATTTAACAGAGACGTAACATTTCCCCTCGTTTATTTTCGAGCCAAAGGAGGCCTAGACAACGAAATTGTTTGCAACAGTTCATACGCCATCATTGAATCCAAACTCGCAAATGTAAGAATGATAAAGACATTGTCCTAACTTTTCAATGTTGGGACAAAAAATAATGTATCCTTATCATTGTTGCATACTCAACACAATAATGATGAATTGCAGGGCAGAAGAATCAAGATGAAAATGTTTCATAACATCCGATTGTTATTTAGGAAAGAGACATAGCGTTGTTTGTATTTTGCTCTGTATGCAACACTAAAACATTCAATCATGTCACATGTTGCATCTACCGGAAAGAGACAATAGTGCTGTTGTTTTTCTCACCTATCGTTTTTTGGTTACTTTGCCTGACAATGTCACAGCGATGTCGCGCTACACGATAAAAGTTCATCCGCAACCATCAGGCAGCTCATCAATCCATCGTAAGGTGGATCACGGTGAGCTGTTGAGTTGTGAAGTTATCCAAAGGAAGAAGGCAAATGTTTTGACAGTTCTGATTAGGTGGTAAATGTTGTGTTACGGAATAATTTAGTGAAGCAATAATGGCTAACTTAGGTTATTTTCGGCATTTCAGCATAGTGTTTGCATTGGAATTGTACTTCCTATGCAAACCGATCTGCTGTCTTTTTCACGGAGGACTGGCTTGGGCTGTAGGATTATATTTGAAAGCTGAGCTCTCTAATTTCGTCATTTTTTTTCTTTTGTTTATTTAATTTTTGATATCATTTTTATTTCTTTCTAGCATAAACGTTTGGGTGTGATAGAGTGTTTGGTTTGGAAGCCTTATGGAAATGCTTTGATTTGCATAATAATAATAATTGTTGGCAAATGCAGGGCACATTCTACTTTCCATTTGGTTGTTAGAATAGACGTTAGGATGTGACTATTCGAACGTGTTTTTTTTTTTAAAAGAACACCTGCACCTCTACTCTGCTGAACTACTAATGAAATTTTTATTTAATCGATTTTTAAAGCTACCCTGCGCTAACTAATAAAGTGCTGACGTATCATCATACCTGTCGATAGTGGTCCAAGGGTCGGTCGTCGTCGTTTCTGTTGTCCGGATGTTATCTGCTGATGCAGTTCAAATATTATGCGCGGTATCGGGGTGTTGTCACCTGGATTGTCGTTGATGGTTTCTGTTGATGCAGCATACTGGAGGAATGACCGCTGGATCTGGTGTTTGTCACTAAGTGTTGATGTGGTCTGAATAATGCCTGAAGAATGTTTGCTGATGTCGTTACCAATTGAGTTCATATTTGAGGAATGCTTTGTATCTGCTGATGTAGTCCGAATAATGATTGTAGGATGTAACAATCTGGGTTTGTGGTGATGGCTCGGTTGGTAACTTAGATATTCAATAAAATGGCTTTATTGAATGTTACTCAAAACTCAAAATCAAACGGTATAAATGTGGACATGTTAATCGGTCCCATTCTTGAAAGTTTCTAATTTTGAAGAATTTGGTATGGAGTTTTTATATTATTATGGCCAATTGAATGCAAACCAATTACTACAGACAAGCCGTTTTGCATACGAGTTTTTTTTCAAAATCTTATAAGTAATAGTAATTCATTATAGATGAATTAATGTACCAGAAACTGTACTGGACACCTGAGCCTACCCAGTGGAGGACCCGGATACGAAAACTACCTATAGGTGCTCTGTACACTAAACAATTACAATTTAAATTATTTTGTTACGTTCTTTTTTGTATTTTATTTTACGACATGATATTCTCATATTATAATTTAAGGAGCAGTAAGCTGTGTCAATCATTTTAGTGAGCTAGTGTGTACTAAATCATCATTAATCAATATTTTTTTCACTTTTCTTCAAACCGTCATCCAAACTAGACGTTTTATACAACATAAGCAACATTACTGCATTTAAATTCAGTGCTTATGTCGTACATAGGAATATATTATGCAAGGAAACGGAACAGCACTTAGAAATTGAAGATATACTATTCTTTAGTTGATATTTAATTTCAGTCCATAGAATTTCTAGTTTTGTAAAGTTTAATTTTTTTTTATTTTAACTTGTCCATCTCGATTTGTTTTTCAGCATTTCACAATAAAATTTACTTTGAAATTGCGCTTCTGAACTTCAACTACTATATTAATAAAAGACTGGCATGCGCATATAAGCGGTATATGATTATATTCAAAGATTTTGTTAAGTGGTATCATGATGAGATAAACGTTTTATTTCAGAAATTATCATACCGTTCGCTTCGATCACTCCAATTGCTATCTTTGAAGTATAACTGGAACAGAATAAAGAAACATTTAACAACATATCTTATATATAATATCTCTTATTGTAATTTTTGTTTTGATGTGCGTAATGATCTATTGTTTTTCTAGCTTTAACAGGACTAGTAGGATGTTACTACGTAGCTATTTTTTTTTCAGTACCAATCCATTGGATGACAGTTATATTTTGTACATACGCATATTATGTTTTTGTATTGACTTACTGTAGCCGCTTTTTACATGGTCAAATAATTTAAATTGTGTCTTGAAATTCCATTTACACCATTAAAGTTTGAAATTTGTATAAATAGCATTTTTTATCTTTTATGATATCTTCAATGTTTGTGTGAGATAAGTAAGATTCTGTATATATATATATATTAGGCTGATGCAAAATTTGAAATATTTGCTCCCCTAAGCTTAATCGACGCCTATTTGGGTCCTGATAGTCCCCAAAAAATTTTAACACATTTGGTTTTAATTTGGCTTTGCACACGCTATTCAAAGTTTGTATGGGAAATAGTATGAAGAATCTCAAACTTACATTTCCAGATCCCTAACATCTTGATATTATGTCCTTAAACCAAATCTTATATACATTCATATAGTGTAAGTTGTCAACTATCAAAATGCCGAAGATACCTGACATGTAAATTTTATACAAAAATAGTTATTCAATAAAACATAAAATACACACTTTAGGTATGATGTTTTATTCTTATTTTTGTTTTCTTATGATTTATATGCTTTTTATATTTTGTATTCATATATTTTATGTATTTTATTTTATTAATATTATGATATATATTTTATATATTTAATATTTATATATTTTATATACATTACATATTTTTACTTCTTATTATTATATTTGATGAATAACTATTTTTGTATAAAATTAACATGTCAGGTATCTTCGGCATTTTGATAGTTGACAACTTACACTATATGAATGTATATAAGATTTGGTTTGAGGACATAATATCAAGATGTTAGAGATCTGGAAATGTAAGTTTGAGATTCTTCGTACTAATTCCCATACAAACTTTGAACAGCGTGTGCAAAGCCAAATTAAAACCAAATGTGTTAAAAATTTTTTGGGACTATCAGGACTCAAATTGGCGTCGATTAAGCTTAGGGGAGCAAATATTTCGAATTTTGCATCTGCCTAATAAACATATATGTTTAAGACCGAGTAAATGAATAATAACGAGCACGTAAAAAGAGGTCCTACTGTACATGGGAAATAACGTATGCCTGACTAACCATATTTGAGTGGACTCTTAAATAAAGGAATTGCGAAGAAGAAGAAGAAGAATTATTGCTTATTGCCTTGAAATATGTTTCTGTGATGTTCGAATTCAGAGTACCTGATGCAAGCACGATCAAGTACATTTTTGTTGTATCGTCGTTTGGGTCGACAATGTGTCAATATTTAAACAGCTTCAAAATATCTCGGCAACGTTATTATGTGCATAGCTAAGCAAATACATAATACAGATACTTGACCATCATAGTTTAGTCCCCCACCTTCGTGCTATTCGTGGAATTAATTTCCACGCTCATCGCCACCCAGTCATGGTAACATAGTTTTATATCGGGTATCGAATAAAATATATAATTATCCAGATGTGAATATTATGTAGTTTTATCTTCGAACAGGAACCTAAAGCACAACTACAAAAACGTAAAGAAACATAATTTTTCTTCCTTTGTTATGTAGCGTCAAAGCGAATTTGCAATCACTGCTGTATATTAGCAGAAGAGCCCACGCCAGTGAGCCACGCCAGTGAGCACACTGGGGCGCACGCGCCAGTGAGTTTATCTGCGTTCGCTGCAGTGAATTCGAGAGCTCTTCTTCTCACTCTAGAGCGATCGAGTGTTGGGTGAATAAAAACCAATATTTTCCACTCACATGCTCTACCCGCATGCAAACACGGTGGTGAATATAAACCAGAGAGAAGAGCTCTCGTTGAGGTAGGAAGAGTGTGAGGAAAGAATTAAATCTCTCTTTATCACACTGAGGATTTGGACATCACTGGTGGCTATGAGAGTATATGTGAGAGAATAAAGAAAATCGTATTAAACAAACAAATACATTCATTTGTTTTATAATTGTTTGGCTAGATTTCAACCCTGTTAAGAGTAGATATTTAAATATCGTAATAACCAAACGTAAAGTGAGTATGTAGTTACATATGTTTGTATTTTATATGTATGACTATATTTCATACCTACTGAAAGTAAATGTGTAAAGACTAAGGAAACACTCAAATAGATAAAAATAGATAATGAGTAACTTAATATATGTGTGTAGTTCCTTACCCGCCTGGCTTTCACACCTGCTTTGCTACATAGGTAGCACAGACCTGTTCGTTTAAACTGGTTTGAGTGTGGATGAGGATATGTATTACATGACACACATACCTGGAATACCGGAAAGAGTCAAGAACACATATCGCTATGATTCGTGATTCACTCCGCAAACGTTGTAGAAAATAGACGCGTTTTGTAAAGCGGAATTGAAGCAGAAAGAAAAATGGATGTGTAATGATAGCATTCCACCAGATAAAAAGCATTATTAAAGTTTCATACAATATACGAGACATTTGTTCTATGTACAAAATCCATGTTTACGAAACGCGTGAAAGCGACTTTACAAAAATAAATTTTCAGTGCAGGTATCATAAGCTCCAAAGCATTCATTGCTGAAGCTGCTCAACAGCAGTTAATCATATTATGTTTAGTTCCCCAACATCATTATTGTGCTGCTAAGACACGCGAAGCCGGACGTTTCGTGCTTACCACTGTTACCATATGATGCCCTTAGGAAAGATACCTCCAAACCGAGCGCTTCTTGAACTAAGTTGCCATGTAAAATTAGAAGGCGTTATATCCTAATTTTCAAAGAAGCGGAACAAGAAGTGACGAAAATGTCGGAGGTAAACACGGATTCCGACATTGGACAAGCTCCTTTAAAAAAAAATGTAAAAATGCTCGAAAGATTGAAACCCAGGATATGAACTTCAATTCATACTTCACAACGAATGGTTAGTAGAGAAAAGATATTTTGATCTTTTAAAAAACTATGGCGTTTTACTAATCATGGATTTTTATTCTCGATATGTAGATCCCGTTACAAATCCAACAAGCAAAAACACTTCTTAACCATCCCATTCAGCAAACACCCCTCTTGTGCCCGAAGTCATTTGAATCGAAAGCCGGGTTCATCTTCCGGAGTAGTTTCATCAGAAATGTTACCGGGGAACGGAATCAACACGAAGCGATACACTTGGAATATATATGAAATCATCTTTCGGCCGTCTCCGAAACCTTGTTACTTATTGGGTGGTCTGTTGATAATTGGACAGGTGGTTCAACTGGTTCCTGAAACAGTTTAAGGAAATAAATAATTTAAAATTACAATGCGTACTTATGTTTCCAGAATTCTGATGATCATCAGCACTATCAGTTGCACCTATCTCCGAGTATGAATTCCTCAAATAAGCTTCATAGTTTCTCAGATTTCGTTTAGTTTTTCGATAGTAAGCACTGCTTTTCTTATGTTTCTTCAAAATCCTTCGAAACATTATGAAACCTAAATACGCTGCTTGATGAAATGGACGGTATTCCTCTCATTTCATGGACAGCTCAGACGAATGGTTTCAAGGTGGTTGGAATAACATAAAATGAATACGCTTACTTAACAATGAATTGCAACTCAATAGAAATAATTGCATAGATGCTGCATACTCTGTTCCGCAACTAGTTATACAACATTCTTTACAACTTTAATCACTATGCTGTATAGCGACTGAGGCATTTTTTATAAAAAGGCTGTTGAAAAGCTATAGCAAAGCTAACAAAAAAAAACTATTTAAAAGAAACATAATGATAATTCAAAAGCTTTACCTATTCATTTCTTAGCTACATAAAAAAGCTGTCTAAGCACAGACAAACATTCTCCGTATAAGATCTATCTTCAAAGTATGCAACTGAGTGCTAAATGTTGTGGTGACGCTGTATTACATTACGCATTTGTTCTATATCGATTTTCCAATTCTGCTTATAGCTAATTCAGTTTAACATCTTTTTACACAATTATAAAACAGCTTATAGGTTATAAACTTCGGCTTAGGCAACTAAAAATGTTAGCTGGGCAGTAAATCTGCCAAAGGTTGCTATATAAAAGGCTTCTTTAAAATTTGTCTGTATGAGCTGTTTGTGAGTGCCAATCATGAGCAATTAATCAGTAAACCGATTGTTCACTTTGAATACTTCATTACTTTCTCGAGCAATCAAAATACTGTTCGGAATCGGAATTTGCCACCAGACTAGTCGTAGAATCCACAACAGTCACTGTTCCGGGAGCTTCCTCATTTCGGAATAGTCAGCGTTTTCCAGAAGGTGCAGTACCTGTAAGAAACTCATTGGCACCGGAAGTAGTTTGAGGTAACTAGAAATTAGAAGAAAAATTAGTATTTTCCATTTAATTTCAACTACCTTTGCTTATCTTGATAGATACACGTATTTCGTCTACAATGTGCATACTTCTTCAGTGTTTCGTGTAGACGAAATACGCGTATCTGTCAAGATAAGCAAAGGTAGTTGGAATTTAATCGAAAATACTAATTTGTCTTCTAATTTCTAGTTACAGGTATTCCACTAAACAGCTCAAACCCTCTAGGATTCAGCTTGAGGTAGTTATCTGCATCCGAGGCGAGCAACACCACTTTCATTACCTGAAGTTAGAGTTTTGGTTTAACGTTTGGGTTTCATGGGTCAATCAATTATAGTAACCCAAGAGTCAGCATACAAAATTTGACAGCTCTATCTGTCGAACTCTAACCGTGATGGCAAAAACAGTGAAGCAACTCCGTTAAGAGCGTTCAAAGAACGGCAGCCCGCCGCGTCGAAAACGGATATCGTGAGGCACTTTGTGAACGCCGGATACGCCCGTTCCGGCATCTACAACCTCTTGGCACTATTGGAAAACAATCAGAGCATCACAAGAAAGACCGGTTCTGGACGGCCGACGACCTTGAGCGACAAGAAGCTCCAAAGGATGCTGAATAGAAAGACCGAGGGAAACATGGCTACATCGTTGCGTGCGCTTGCCCACGAAGTCAGTTCAACCGGCTAAACAGTAAAAAGTACCTGGCGAACATGAACATACATGTCAGGAAGCGGAAGTCACGTCGGAGCTGCAGGCAACGACGCAGTGGCAGCGGCTGAATAAGATGGTCAACTCGAGTATCCCAGCGCATCGTGACGTGGCGGTGAACGGTGTTGGACGACGAGACCTATCTCACCCTGGATGGCATCGACTGGCAGGGCACTTTGTATTTTACTTCCCCCACGAAGGAAGTGAGCTCCGAGGTGAAGTTCATTTCACACACCAAGTTTCCCAAGAAGGTGCTGCTGTGGCTGACAATCAGCGAGAATGGGATGTTAAAGCCGCTCTTCTTTTGCTCCGGCCAAGCCGTGAACGGAGAAATTTAAAGTACGAAATGCCTGCCGGAAGTTGCGTTGTTCATCAAGAAATACCATAAGGGCGAAGACGCGGTGTTCTGGCCGGATCTGGCGTCGGCTCACTACTTGAAGCGATCGTTGGAGGAGATGGAGCGGCTGAATATCGATGTGGTACCCAAGTCAGCGAACCCGCTCAACGTCCCCCAGCTGCGTCCCATCGAGAATTTCTGGGCCAACTGATCTGAAACGTAAGATCTACTCCAACAATTTTGTCGCAAAAACTGAGGAATTGATAAATAAAACGAAGAAAGAACTCAAAAACATGCCTACCCGCATGTTTTCGTCCGCCATGGCGAATGTTCCGGTTAACTGCCGGAAGGCCGCTCGCAAGGGTGTTAGATTAAATTATTAATAATTATATATGTAGTTCGGTCTTTTTGCATTATTCAATGCTTGCCTTTCGTATTTTTGGCGATAAGTAAAGAAGCTACCGTTGACGACAAATATACGAGTTGCCTTGCAACACGATCCGTCTGCCGAGATTTTCTAGAATCAATTGTTGGCGATGGGCAATGTAGAAGTACCCGTTGACGTTTCCACCGGATTGATTTCATTCCTGCCAAATTGCGGTCATTTCACGGCTTCAAAAGAGGAACTCATTAGAAATGTGTACTGAAACATCGTCCGGAATTATGAGAACCACCTTTGGTTGAGCGCCCGTGCGATTTTGGCAGCGAAAAATAAGGATGTTGATGATTTGAATTTCGTAATCTGTAATCTATCGCGAATGAAGGATAAAAAAAGAGGTGAAAAGCAAGCCAAGGCAGGTTTAAAGGTACTTAAAAAAACATCCAATAACTACACGTTGTAACACATGAAGTAGTAAAACAGTGTGAAAACGTTGAATGCAAGTGTGTTGGTAGTGTAGTTTGCTGAAGATGAAGTTTTTTGTTATTTGTTCTATTCTGGTTTCAGAATGGAGGTAAATAATAAAGAGTGATCAAGTAGTACCAGAAGGATAGTAAGAAACAGAGAGAGAGAGAGAGAGAGAGAGAGAGAGAGAGAGAGAAATCTGTTCCCTGGTGGAACGAAAACACTAAAGAGCAGTCAAACTAAGACGAAAATCACTCAGGAAACTCAAAAACACACCTCCCGACCGTCCCGACTCTCAAATAGGTCAAGATAACTTAAGATAGTTTCTAGGAAAAGCAAACGAACGAAGAAGAGAAACAGAAATCATGGGAAAAATTCATATCTGGAATAAACGAACAAACTCCACCGAAAGAAGTGTGGAGAAAGAAAAGATATACCCGGAAAAAAATCATCAAAGCCCATCTGGACGATAACCTTCGCAAAAGTCTTGGAGTACGTATGTTTCGAAATATATTATGATACAAGAAAATGTTTGCAAACTTGCACGACTTTTTGCAGTAAAATTTTGCTTGTCATCAGGGTTGAGCACCTTTTGCCCTTTGTACACCTTCAGTTCTAGGCAGGGGTGTGGAAGTAGTTCGCCTCCCCGCGGTGCACCCTGGAAACGTTAAGCTCCCCTTAACGGCTAAACGAACTACATTGGAGGAAGCACCATACGGCGTAGGATCCGGCCGGAGGTCGTAAGCGGTCGTGAAATGGGGAACAGGGACGATCCTGGGGTAATGCCGCACTCCCAGACGTTCCCACCCCGGTCCTGGCCATGGCTTTCTCGATCGGAGGAGGGACCATACGACGCGAGGTTCGGCAGGTACCGGAAGCGTTCGGGTAGGGAGATCGCGGACGATCTGGATTGACCCCCAGACGTCCCAAACCCTGCTTGGATTCAGGAACAGAACGAATACAATTAGTACTTCGCGCACAAATGCAATACATTTAACATCTGAAATTATATGCGAGTCACTCACGCGCGCATGCTCGTTAGCTTCGTTGTTTGCTTCTGACCAGCAAATTGCCGTTTTCGACTTCGTACTGGTTTTCTTTTTTCTCTCTCCACACAATGCCAACAATCAAAATCCCCCACTATGAGGCGACTCAATATCAACTCCTAAAACTGCATATAGGATTCACCAGACTGCAGCGTTTTTTTGCCGCCGCCGCAGCGAAAAAATTGCCGCGATAAGATTACATGGCGGCTTATGGGAGCGCACAAACCTAGCTATTTAAAAACTCATCGCGTCGGTTTGTGCGCTCCCATAAGCCGCCATGTAATCTCACCGCGGCGATTTTTTCGCTGCGGCGGCGGCAAAAAAAACGCTTCAGTTTGGTGGAGCCTTCTAATCATAAATTCACTCGCGACGAGGGTTGCCATTAGTTTTAAAAAAATATCTGGCAAGTAACAAATAGAAAAATCTGGCAAAATCTGGCAAAACACGGATATGTAAAAATCTGGACTAACAATTGAAAACGGTCAAAGAGGTTCTACAAATGTTGATAGGCTCTTTACAGATGTTGTCCCAAAATGAGTCATTTTTGACTCGTATACTCGCATTCTTTAGTAACAGTCAAGCGTGGAATTGCACTATTTGACCAATGCTCAATATTTGACGGATTACCTATTCGCACAAAATAGCTACGAATCGTTTTCAGTGGACGAGAACTGCAGTCACGCAAATCACTTAACGCTTTAGTGGAGTAGGATTGAACGATGCCTTTTTTTAATCTGTTCTAATTTCAAAACGGTCTGGCATTATGCAGGGTTTCTCTTTTTGTCTTTTTGTCGGCAAAAAGTCTGGCAGTGCTAGATAAATCTGGCATAATGGGAGCCCTGCTCGCGACAAAGCGAAAAATACACTTATTTAATCATTTATTTCCGGGGGGCACAATACTAATATGAGAGAGAGATGTTCGCTCATCACCATGAGGCACCAAGAGTGCACATTAATGTTTTTTTGCTAGAATGATAGATATGAAGAGAAAGTATTGAAAGGTCCGTCGTCAGTGCACGACAGGTAGGAAATCAAACAGATGTTTTCTTCTTTTGAAATTAAGCGAAAGGGCATGTATCCAGTGGTACTCGAACCATGGACGTCTATTTTTGCCTAACATCCCACTGCGGGGTAGGTTGTAGCACGGAACAAGTCCGC